>JNBS01004988.1:0-24951 GCA_002081575.1 Thraustotheca clavata
ACATAACCTACCGTGATCATTAGCAGCACAATAATTAAGCAGTATATTAATGAAATATGATATGTAGTAAAATCCTTTTACAACCTAAGGATTTCTACAAAGAATGACGAAATATATTTGGTCTTGACTTAGACTTAATTGCAGAAAGGTTACAAAATCATTAATACACTCTAAATGGAATTAAATTCTAATACGTTTTGATGTTGCTTGACAACACAGAATTCTGTATCCAATACTGATTCTCGTTATTTTGTTATTATTTTAAAATTGCACTAGTAAATTTCTGTGCGGTGGAATCACCAGAGACACTGTGAATTTTCCTCTTAGCTAATGGTATGCATTTCAAGCATGTCTATCACACAGTGTCTTTATTGTTAAATCAACCAACATCAACCTTTAGAGAATCAATTTCTTTTGTAAGTCCCATCATGCTCCTTGCATCAACACTACCTGTCACCTGTATTGGAATTTCCATGGCGGCAACAAGTTCAGTCTTAACCTCACGCGAGCTCTTTCATTTAATAGTGTCTTACCAAGCTGGCACAGATGAATTATCTTTACTTTTGCATCAACAACTACTTTCAATTGATTTACCACTGCTATTATCCCTCCAGCAGTCCAAAGACCCAAGTTATACTGATGCATGTATTGCTGCTTTTGCTCCATTCCATCAACTCTTTTCACCAACAACAGATTTGTGTAGAGTGACAAATTTTAAAATGGCACCAGTTCTCACTTATTATGGGCTTGTATATGGCGTTCTTCCAGTGATAACCCACTTTGATGCTATTAACAATACTCAGTGGATTGTGGCTGCCACTTTTGGTCATCTCCATGTGCTTCAGCATTTGCATTGTGTAGACCGACGTAATTACACTTCCCGTGCCATGCAAGCTGCAGCAGAACATGGTCATTTAGCTCTAGTTATTTTTCTTTGTGAAAATCAGTATCCAAGTACTCATTTAATGCACTGGGCTTGTGTAGCAGGCCAAAGAGAAATTGCAGAGTTTGCACAAATGCAACGATTAGATCGTGCAACTGGAGCTGCAACAATTAATGCCACAGCAAGTGCTGGGTATGTTAATACTTTACAATTATTACATGAGGGTAAATATAAAGGGTTTAGCCAAGAGACTATGGATGCTGCAGCCAAATATGGACATTTGGAAGTTGTAAAGTTTTTACATTTGGTGCGAAAAGAAGAAGGCACGTTTGAAGCTATGGTTGAAGCTGCAGGTAATGGACATCTGGAAGTTGTCAAGTATTTGGATGAAAATTACCACGGACATGACATTCCACGAAGTTTGTACCACGCAGCCTTTGCAGCTCAACGTAAAGTGGTTGAATACTTTTATGAAACTCATTTCACAGATTTTAATTTTTACAACACTATTGAAGCTATCAAAGCTGGACAAGAATCAAATATGCAAAGATTACAAGAATATACAGACTTAATGTGCTACATCCGTGAAAAGCAATGGGAAAATGTTTATTGTTCAATTCAATAGTATACTTTTCACTATTTATTTTTTGTATTCATATAAAAAATTGTTTCGATTGTTCGAGTCTAATTTGACGAGTCAAAAGGTTGTTCCAATGATCTGTGAAGAAATTTGTAAACAAGTTTTATCATCACCATCTGACTTTCCTATTTTTCAACAAGAAACACTATTAAAGATAATAAATTGCATCATTCCATACATATGTCATGACTTCATTGAAACTTTAGTTAATCTGTCAATTTAAAAGACAAAGAAGCAACGAAAAACCAAAGATCGAGATAAATAATAAAAGAACCTATATCCATACAAAATAAGTGCTATAGGATTGAAAGCTTTGGTTTAATAGTACATTTGTCTATATTTTTTGCACAGTTTGGCAAGTATACGCATAGGTTTTATTTTACACAGTCCTTTTGCATAATTCGACAATATTCTCTTTTTTGCGTGTTGATAAATATTCTGATCTCTTTAGTAGCTATTTGATCATCCATACAAATTTTGATTGTGATAAAACAATATCAAAGTCGACGGTATCGTAGTACAAAAACACCTCAACTCGCCACTTTCAACAGAATTAAGAACATTGTTCAGGATATTGATTATCTATACCGTGCAATGTAAAATCTCGAAATCATCACCCATTTATATTGCTGGTATCTAGCATTAAAATAGATGCATGAAAAAAAGCTTTTTGATCTTTATATTAGAAATATCATTTTATATTCAACTGTATCAAGTAATAACCTTCAATTTTATTTCCTTTCACTCTGACATTGAAGATGTAATTAATTGCAAAGCTCAATCGATCAAGTGACGATCGTCTTGTTTGGTCTTCAATATTTCAAAAATGGATAGTTCCTTCCTGATCTAGAAGCTTTGGAGTCGAGTATCTCGAATCCACGCTTGTTCAAATATAGTGCACTACGTACAATTCTATCTAATTCAAAACACTAAACTATAAGCTCTCAATTCGTAAAATAAGAATCGTTGGGTGACTACAGAAAGCCGATGATACTTTTTCATTAAAATAGATCAACATAATCATCACTTGTAGCACGTGTTTCTGCAGCGAGAGAACGAGCTACTTCTTCAAGTACCTTTGGCTCAGGTCTGCAGCTGATGGCCATTGACCAAATACCTCGCAATGAATCAAGTCCTTACTTCGTCAGATCTGCTCTTCACAATCACACAATATCAAAATGGATATCGACAACGTTCCTTGCCATTAGTTCGTGTCTTGAGATCACTTGTTCTCTCAGCTACAGATCGATTTGTTCATGTATTTGGTCCTGTGCATACTCGTTTTGGAGCATGGTGGAATCATTATGGTGAACGTGGCATTAAAGAATTATGTGAAGCAGGCTTTCAGACCCATCTTTTGTTGTATGCACTTACATATAGCAATACTCGCATCATTGAGTACTTAAAGCACCAAGGTTTAACTACCCTTGAAGATTTACATTGGCAAGTATGTGCTCGGTATGCTCGTCTTGGTGTTTTTTCATTTTTATTTAATCATGGCTACACTGGTTTCGATGCTTCTACTGTTCGCATAGCTGCAGCTCGTGGTGATTTATCTATTGTTCGCCTTCTTCACCACCATGGTGTAGCTATTCCTACTGATATTATGAAAGCTGCTTGTAATGCTGGTCATGTAGTTGTGGCTGAATATTGCCTTACCCATGGTTTGGGCAGCTGGGATCGATCAACAGCAGTAATTGCAGTGCTTAATGGACGTCTTAATATTGTGAAATTTCTTCATGCCCATCATTATCCTGGCTTTGCTCCAGAAACTATGGATATGGCTGCCATGTATGGCCGATTGGATATTGTGACGTTCTTGCATCAAAATCGTCATGAAGGATGCACAGAAAGAGCTCTTATAAATGCTGCTAGTAGTGGGCATTTAAGTGTGGTGCAATTTTTGGATAAATATCGTCGGGAAGGTGATGTTTTAGCGGCATTGGAAGCTGCTATGATGCGTGGGCATATGAAAATTGTCAAGTATTTCTTAACTCAAAGACGAGTTGCAATGGTTCGTTCTCGTGTTTTACAACTTTCACACAAATGCAAACGTCCTGCTGTCTTGGCCATGCTAGATTCATATCATCGCATGGAAATTTAATTGTTGTCTTCAAATTAGTTTATTTCTTTAATCGTTTTAATTCATGTCGTATTCAATGATTCTAGTGTTGAAATATTGCAGAATTATAGTTAATTTGATATATGAAATGCTAATTTTCACAAGGCAAATAGCTACAATAGAAGAAAATAGTAATTTTTTTCATGCATTATGATTTTTGTGTTATTATTTCAATGCAAAAAGTCATCAAAGTCATCGTCCGAATCACCTGAGGAATTATGCCATTCATAACTACAAGCACAGTCTGATTCAGAATCATAGTAAAAATTTCTTCTCGCATTCATTTCGGAGCGTCGTTTGATGTAATAGCATTCTTCGACTTCATCCCACCAGTAAATTATGTCAGAATAGAGTTCAATCATACAAGTTTACATCTCCACGTTAAATTGATACAAATATGAGCAAGTCTCTCAGTAGTGTCAGAGTTGAAAGTTTGGTACATTGTTGCCTTTATAAATGACAAGAAATGCCAATTGAAGATTTTCCCAGCAATTTTGAAATTCGAATTTACCAAACACACTACGCAATTCAGGACATTGTGGAGTTTGATTAACATGATAAGCTTTTGTGATGTATCCTGCTGGTCCAAGGTTTGCAATACCACAAGTAAAACAATGAAGTTTTGCTTCACAGGCTTCACGAATAATATCTTAAAATGATCATTGTTTGATGCACATTTAGATCGAATACTCCAACTAGCCAGTAGCAAATTCATCATTATGTGCATTCACCACTTCAGTTAATTGCATATCAATAGTATTGTATTCTCCAGATATCTGTTGGTTGATAAGATAGTTTAAAAAAGGTAGACTTTTACTCCGACAAGCTAATGGAAGAAGTCCAAGTTTTGAATGGTCATAATCATTCCAAGTAAAACATTTTTCATCGAGATCAAGTGGATGCTTAGAAATGAAATCAACAGTAGATGGTTGTGCACCACATTCACAACCATAATAAGATCTCCATCAGAAATATGCTTGAAAAATTCATTGATCTTTTCCTTTGGTAACTTTTTCCACTTTCATGTCATTTTTGAAATAGAACCACTAAAAATACTATGAAAATCAACTACTTGTCAAGATGATGTGTATTAACTTTGAAATAGTGGAGTTTAAGTGTGAAGAAAATCATTCTTTAAATGTTTAGCTGCATTGTTTTTTATCAAGAATTATAATGTAAATGAATTATATTTAATCAATGGCTGACCAGCTTTATTGGAATGTCTTAATATTCACTTATAGCTTTCGTCGTCTTTGATTAATCCAAGTTTCAACTGTATTCTAGAGGTCTCAATGCCATGATCGAATTTATAAACAAACCAGCAAATTATTTGGATGATATCATAGTCCAAAGCTGGAATAGCATCACCCTTATAAATTGCAAGAAATGCTAAATGCCAATTATTCCAGCATTCTTGAAACTTAAATGTACCAATGACATCAATCGATTCTACACAATTTGAAAACCATTACGGTAATAAATAGATGCTGCAACATAACGCGCAAGAAGGGGATTTAGTTCACCAAGAGAATTAGCAAAAGCGTGGAGTTTTGGATGTAAATGGCAAACAATAGATTTTCCAAACTCCCAGGTAAAGTCTGAAAAAAGTTTTGGACGTAAGGAATATGCAACCAGTTGACAGCAAATTCGGCATGACGCCCATTGAATTGATCGTACAATTCATTCAATAGAAATTCTTCATCCATAATATTATAAAGATGTTGAATAAGTCGCAAATTTCCATATATACTTGGAGCTTTGTGGGACAATTTTGGGTGATTGCAAATAAAATCAATTGTTTCAGGCCTTCAATTCCAACAAGCCATCTTCATTAAATTTAAATATTGATCTACTTCCTTATATATTGTAGTTTTGTGCTCAAGCAATAATGTACGAGCATATCAATGGGACAAGGACACCACTGTGAATCAAACGGCATAAAATATTTTGATTTTGATGAACAAAAAGAGGAGCTAATTCGATTCTTTGAGACGATTTTCATGATCATCTCATTGAATTGAACTTCAGATTAAAGAATTTCGAAGTCTTTTAAATGTAGTAAAGACTTGGGACTTGTTACACCTCACGCAATTGCAGCCTATTTAAAAAATCAATTTGCCTTTCAAAAATTAATATGCGCTAAATTATGCTCCATACGGTCATAGGATAAAAAATAAACTTTTTCCATTTCAACAAGGTAGGTTTCCTGTATAATCCCATATTAATGTAATTGTTGGAAAATCACAAAAACTGCTAAAAATTAGCTGGTTATTGTTTTAAGGTGAGATTCATCTATTATTTTAGGAAAATAGTGTAGTCTGGATTATCTACTTGGACATCAATAATATTGCCATAATAATCTCCCACCACTCGACACCATCCGAACACGGGGATATTTTCGAGGATTCATTCTCATTGTCTAATACATGGACAAACTAACAAATTACTCGGATAATGCCAGTATCCAACACTGATACATTGCTGCCTTTGTAAATTACAAGGAATACTTTGTAAATTCTTCCCAGCATTGCTGATGTTTGAATTGAGTAAAGATACCATTCAACTCACATCATGGTGGAATATTTCTACGATAACGAGATGTTGTAATTAGACCTGCAAATTTTGGGTCGGTATCAACAAGACTATAAAGAAATCGGTACAGTCGTAATTCACAAGCCTTGATAATATCGTCCTCAACACTACACGTGATCAATACCTTCTTGGATTAAATAAAGGATTTGATTTGAGGAAGCTGCAACCAGCTCAAAGCAAACTCATCATTGTCTCCATTCACCACTACACATAATTGTTTATAAAATCCATTGCAGCCATAAGATAGCTGATTTGGTATAATATTCAAAAGATGATGAACAAGTTGTTAGTTTTAACTACGACATAATTAAGGAAGAACTCCAAGCCTTGGTAAAATACAGTTTGACCAAGTAAAGAAATTCTGAGCTATTACATTCGGATGATTGCAGATAAAATCAATTACTTCAGGCTGAACTCCACGTTCACAAGCATATAATAAAAGATGACATTCGTCATTATCTCTAACTTCCAACGATGAGTTTTATTGGACTAAACAAGACAACATTGGAATGGGGCAAGGACAAGTCGAAGCCGCCAAAAGAGGTGTAAAATATCTACAGCTTGCATGCAAAATACTCGGCTGCTTTTTGAGTTTAGATTGTACTGCATTTAGATTCCCATCAGCAATAAGCTTCAAAAACTTTTCAGCTTGTTTCTTTTCCTTACGCTGTGAATTTCGCATCAAACCTTACATGTACTCAACTCAGAACCAAGCTAAAATTGTGCGTAACATTGTGATTCACATGTCAATGCAGACCAATTGTACAATTGATTTGTGCCATTTGCCATTAACCCACCAAAGGCGGGAATATCTTTATATCATGTTTTTAACTAACTGAAAAGTTTATGATAATGGATTGTCATATATGAGTACTATGGATCAAAAATCTCTGTAAGTTAATAATGTGTATAAATGAAATTGCGTAAAAGAATTATGCTATGAAAATATATTTGACAAATTATTGCTAAAACTCGGATTGATCTTCACTATCAAACCCATCATCCGACTTGGTAATGTAACATTCATCTTCATCATCGGAGTAGAAATACACTTGCTGCCATGTAATCAACTTTGATGTTTCATGGGCAACAACAAATGTATAGACAAAACTGCAAATTGTACGTAGAATTTCGCCAGGCATGGAAGGGATACCATTGCCTCTATACAGAACAAGGAATGCTGAACGAAGTGCTCGCCAGCATTGTTGTTTCTTGAAGTTAGTAAAGACTCCATGGAGCTCCCAGCAAATTGGTGATTTTTTACGATGGTAGGAAGTCACAACATAGCCTCCTAGTGTTGGATCCAATATAGCGAGACCATTCACAAATCGAAAAAGACCCAAATTACAAGCAGTGGCTATGATATTGTAAAGAAAATGGTCACTGAGGTTGCGTTTCGATAGGAAATGTTTCTTGATTCGATACAGCTCAAGCCAACGCATAGCAAAATTATCATTCGCTCCATTAACCACTTCAGTCAATTGCATATCAATACCATTGCCATCGCGAATCAATTGTACAGGAACAAGATACATTAAATGACGAATAAGGTAAAGATTTTGACTTCGACATGCTTTTTGAATATCACTTGATATATTTGTGTCAAAAGGTTCTTAAAAAGACTGCAGTTTTTTTTCAGTCAAAATGAACAAAGTAGCTGATGAATTCGCACGAGTAGTTCTCCCCAAATATACTCGATTAACACACTGGATTGGGCTATGTTATCTCATTATTTCAGCTGGTTTAAGTGTTTGTTGTTTGATTTTGTTTGCACCATACATGGATAATGATTACTTTTGGTGTGACCCCTCAGCTTTAGATGTGGATGACCTTCAGATAAAGGTGCCCACCAATAAATACTGATAAGAATCTATACTATAAATTATGAAAAGATTATTGATATTACCTCCAGCAGAATTATATTTTCAAATATTATTTGTCAAAGAAATATATTCGTGCACTCTTTTCTGAATATCAGCCGATCTTTGTCCTAACAAACTTAGAAGGATACTTAAATGAGTGCTACAACCCTTTCAGTCAATGGAACTGAAGCACCAGCTTCAATAAGCAACTTCATAACATTTCCATGGAGATATTTTGAAGCACAATTGAGAGCCGTCATCCCTTCCTATTATCAGCTAAATACCATCAACAGAGCATCTTTCAACACCTTATCAATTGCATCAACTTCAGCGCCAGCCTCAAGAAGTAATTTGACTATATCAGCATAACCTTCTTCAGCCGCGCAGTGCAATGGCGTGCATTGGCTCTAATAGTCATTCCATGAGTCAGCAAACCCAAAGATTTAGCAAAAACCCATTCGCATCGGTCTAATGGAGCTCCAGCTTTGAGAAGGGATTTAACTATTTGAATCTTTTCAATCTCAGCTGCAATATGAAGTAGAGAAAAATTGCCTCTACACCAAAAAGATAAGCTACATATGTTGAAGGTTTGCCTTTAGCTACGTTTGTACAGGTTTATTAATTGCTAAAGTGGATTCTCTAAGAACGTCCATTATGAAAAATGCTGACGTTGGTGTGTATTGTGGTTGGCGAGGGCAGACCTTTCTCTGTGGAGATTGAACCAGAGAAGATTGTCGATGTACTCAAGGAGAAGATAAAGGAGAAGAACAAGAACACGATTACTTGTGATGCAAAGGACCTGGAGCTTTACCTGGCATTGAAAGATGACGTGTGGATTGGATCGAAGTCAAGTATCGTACGAGAATTGAGAAAGGGAATAGTGCGCGACACAGTCAAAGAGCTCATACAAGAAGATATGGAATTGGATCCAGCTGATACGATTGGTGCTTGTTTTGTCGGGGGCCAGGAGGAATTGAAACCTGAGATTAAAACACGACAAATTCATGTTTTGGTCGTGGTTCCTGAAAAGCCAAAGACAACGAAGGGTGAATGGAGCGCAGCGGAATTGTCCACTGTGGACCCCCAAGTTCAATCGAAACTTTGGAAGTCAGTTGTCAGAGTCATTATTAGCATTTCTTCATGTGTGGAAGACACAGGAACAGCACTGGTGGTGGATCGGACCCCGACGCATTTATATCTGCTCACCAACTTGCACTTGTTTCTTGACGAAGAATATTCTGATGTCTTGAGTGATGACTTCACGAAAGAAATACAAAGATATTTAAAACTTCACCCTGGGAAGAAACCCAGTGGAAAGCGCAAGAACGATGCTGCCAATATTTCAGCCCCATTGATTCGACGATCTAAACGGTTGAAGAAAGTCCCAGTTTTTTTCCAAATTGCAATCGAGCAACTCTTTCGAGATCAAGGTGCATTGCAGAAAGAAAAATTGAAAGAAGTCTACAAGTTCAGCCTTGAGAGTGGCATCTGCTGGCGTTGTTCTTCTGATTTCGATTTTGCTATCTTCGAAGTTCCTACGCCACCAAACGTTCAGCTTGAGCTTGTTCGATGTGAAATGGCCTATGGCGTGTATCCTTCAATGCCTGTACATGTATTTGGATTCCCAGGCAGTCTAAAAGGTAAATTTGACCACGACTATGCCATCATCCCTGCTGAAGTAACTGGTACGCAAGGGAGTCAAATGACTCTCTCTACGTTGTCAGCACCTGGTCTTTCTGGAAGTGCTGTTGTGTGCACCAAAATGGGAATTCCTGTTGGATATATGGGTGGTGGTTTTGATGGATCATCCAAGAACGAACAATATCAATCGTATGGTTTTACCTTTTTCGGAATGCCCCGATTACCATCTGCGATGCCTCCCCAAGATGACGAAGAAACCAAAGATTGATGGTAAAGTGAAAAAGTGAGCATTGATCAATAGCTTCACTGTCTTGTTGAAACTATTTAAATGAAATTGGTAATAATGTTTGAGCTTCATGTAGCCGTGTCGTTGCAATATAATTGAGCTTCCTTGTTAATTAGCACCGATGGGTAATTGTCAAAAGAACTAAGTTGCTTATTTTATCTCAGCGAGGTCGATGGTCCAAGCCAATTAAAAGAAAAGAAAGATGTGATAAAGGTATTAAAAGAGGATCAAATGTTAGAACTACTAAAAAAATTGTGTGTACTAAGCCGATCAAACCTACTAAACCAAAATCACCATCCAAAAAAAAGACTATTGATTTAATCAAAGCTTGGGCGAAAAAACGTAATAATGAATCAAAAATGAAGAAGCTCATGAACAAATGGAATTCTCAAAGATCAATCATTATTCGTGAACGTGATGAAGAAACTACTATTGATGATGATATCGATGAATTGACTACTTCTTTGGAATATACTGAAATACATTGATCAAAATTTTAAAGTGAATATACATATATTACTTTAAAAAATCATTCTCTGATAAATGCTCATATATCTCATTCATGCAATCTATCAACTCATCAATAGATTCTTTTTGCTCTTTCATCTTTGACAAATATATTCGTGCACTCTTTTCTGAATATCAGCCTTAGATGTTATGTTGCCATTGTTGCATCATAAACTCACGTTAACAGCATTAGCCGATCCACTTGATTTGTTATCCTTGTCATTGATTAGATCAGAACAACATAATGTGATTAACTTTGGCTATAGTCGAAAACTCATGTACGAAGATATGACAGACACTTTAACTACAATAGAAAGCCTACGACGATTTGATGCTTCATTCTTTACGTTTTTAGCTACCAAGTATTGCTGGGTCGATTTGAATCGAAAATGGGAAATGGATTTGACAGATAAAACTCAACAACGGTGTATTGGCGCGATTTAAGTAATGGAGCTGCGTACCTTGAAGCAATTTTACGTAATATAGACTATCATGCATGGTATTACCAAGATAATGTTCGGTTTACGACTCGAATATTACAACCTTTAGCAGCCACTTTAGCTGGAAGAGAATGGGCTGAACAATTATTTGCTCACACTTGGCTCGAACCAAAGGAAGAACTTGCATTGTGGCAGTCAAGAGAAATTACTTATTTTCAACTTTTATACTCCAACCATAATCAAATAGGTGTTCAGGAATCAGTTAAAATCATCAACGCATTAGGACAAGATAAAGTACTCACGATAAAGGATGTTCCATCATCGCAAAGAGGAACAGCAGCATGGTTTACTGCTGTTCTTACTGGCACATTTGAATTTGATTTACAAGGTGCTGGTTTTAATCAAAGTCTAGTGCGAAATACACAAAACTTTTACGGGGATGCGAATCCTGAACAGATTCAAGCATTTCTCGTCGGATTGCATCACAGTCCACCCCACCGCGCATTATACAAGACCGTTGGTATTCTTACTAATATTCGAACTCGGTGGATTTCTCCACCAGCTCAACTTGTTGCTAGTATTGAACGATTTCAATCTCTTGTACTTTCAAACCTACAGACCAATATAAGGTTTTCTGAAGCGTTTGCTCAAATACCAACTTCATCGGTATTACATCCTGTACCACCACAATGGCAATTACCTAATTTTCAATTTTATGGCGGAAGCCCTATTTGTGGTCATGGTCGACCATTGTCATTTGTACAAGAGTCATTTTCGTTTGATGATGTATGCAGCTCACAATTGCCCCTTTCATTTACTTGGAAGCCCATGAATGGCCTCTTTGCTATTATTGTCCGAAATGTATCATCAATAAATTATATTTGCCTACCTACTGATGTTTTATGCTATAACAATGTACAACCAACTTTATCATCAGCTAAACTTTTATCCCTTCCTGCACTGGTATTACCATCATTACCATGGAACTTATCTATCATGCAATATGTCGCTACTATCAACAACTTAACGGAAGTCACTATAGAATTACAACATCTACTTGACCCACAATGGCTACCATTCGGGCTATTAAGTATTTACGACTGGGTAATGAACGAAAGAGAAGTTGTGAGTTTTGAAGGCGATATTGGAACTTTGTACTTAATGTCTGCAGCTTATCAACCTACCAAACAAGCTATTGAGCAAGCAGATACAAGCTTAGGAACTTATTTGTGGAGGACGTCGGCAATTACTTCAATTGTTCTTGTACTTCTTGCTATTCTTACAATTTTTACAGGAATGCACGAACCATCATATTCTTGGTTTTACTTTAACCGTGTAGCTTCATCGGTATATTTAAGTAGAAGTATTTTAGCAGCACGTGCTCTTGTTGCATCAATTTGCTTAAGTACCACAAACATTGTTCCTACAATTATTGGTGGAACATTACAACTAACAACACAAAAAAGATCATTATGTGAATCTTGTTTATTTGCTGGTGAATCATTGTGGTTCTATTATGTATTTCAAGAATTGGTGTACCCTATTACCCACTGGGGAATATTGTGTTCCTACGGGTCTGTTGTGTTGTGGATAGTAATTGCAGTTCTTGACGTATTTTCACCACCTATTGTACAAGCTACATTGACACGAACGTGTGTGGATTACAATATGGACCTCATGATGTACTGCCAAAGTGGGGAAATTCAAATTGGATTTTTGGGTCGTCTGTATACAATTTTTGGAGTTCAGCTCGGGTGGGTAGTATTGACATTGTTAATTCACCACCGTCTTAATTGCTATGATAATCGCTCCCTTCTGGTTCCACCAACAGCTTTGGCACGAATTAAATCTACTCAAATTGTAAAGTTAGACTCAATAACAGCTCTCATGTGTGGCTTGTTGCAATTACCAGATACTGTGTTTGATATGACATTATGGTTAGCACTACCATCCAACTTGTACGCTTACGACAAACAGCAAAAATCGATTCACCTTCCAAATACATCCGATGGGCTTGAAGGACGTACTATTTGTTGGATAATTCCTATTGTTGATAATGGACCAATTTTGACCAAATCTAAATGGCTAAGGTGTAGGTGGCTTTCCTGGGATGTCTTATATTTGGTATTTGGTTTCTTCTATCTTAGCTGCACTCTTATGGGCAATGTGTTTTACTTAAATATTGCTCAGCATAATATGGCGAATGACTACTTTTGGGCTGGATTTAACACAACTGGTGGATATACCTTTTTGGCCAACTTCTTTAATCATCAGCTCGTAATAAGTTCAAACCAAAATATTGCATTAGATTCTAATACGTACATTGACTACAATCAGCAATACAATGACGATGTTTCAACAATATATTGGCCTGCTAGCGCTGCTCGTCAAGCATTACATGATCCAAATGTTTCAACTATAGCTAATGTTATTTCTGGTTTTGCTAGCTATGGATTCTTGTCAATTACCATGGATGTTTACACAATATTGTTGGGTTGACTTTCGGCAAACTTGGAGCTTAGCTAGTACTAGTCTTCGTGAAAGACGATGTCAAAACATATTAAACAATGGTGCAGTGTACTTAGAAGCTGGTCTTAGAAATATACATGACTGGAAAGTATTAGAATATTGTTGGGGTTCATCTTTTCAAGTTGGGATCACGAATGAGCTACAAAAATCAACGCAAGGTCAAGCATGGTTGCAAGCTACCCAAACCAATGTAAATTCTGTATTCGATGAGGTCTTATACTGGCAATCGCACCATATTCTCAAGTTAGACTTGCAATGGCAAAACTACAAAACTATTGGATTTACTGACACATTTTTAATCCAAAACGCGTTGGGATTCATGCATTCCTTGCTGTTGAGTCAAATTACTCCCTCATTTCATCCGACACACCAAACATCTATGCTAATGTATTGGTCATTTGCCAGTGACTTGTGGGCAGTATCTACAAATACAAGTTTAATCCATGGAATGAGTTTGATTCGATCAAGTCCAAATTTTGCTTTTTCTAACATAACAAGTGAGAGTTTGCTAGTTCAAAACTTGACTTTAGCAAGTCCTTTGCCTGCTGGGTTTACATCATTAAAAAGTCAACTTGGCCCATTTAATGCTATTGACATGGAATTCCTACTCTGTCCAAAGATGATGTACCAACAATTTCTTAATGCGATATCAACTTTAACTTTATCAAGCCTGGATGTCCAAAAGGAATTCCTAGCATTGCCCGAAAAGTATTATGTTCTCGATGTACCATTTTCGTGGCTGCAGGAAAGTGATACTTTAAGCAAAGGCGGAAATATATTTTGTGGTAATGATGATGTAAGGGGTCCGATGTACTATGGTTTCGACGTTGGATTTAGTGATACAAATTTTTGCAATGCTTTTGTCATTGATGACATGCAGCCATCCATAGCCCAATTTCTTTATGCATTTTTCTCTTTTGATGCAACAATGGTACTTAAAACTGGTGACATCGATATCATTTGCAAAAGCGATATAATGATTGATGGTACTTGTAACAAAAATTATGCCATATTGGTCAATTTCTTAAAGGATCATGAAATTAGTTTTGCCTCGCTCACAGACATTGCCAAAGCTGTTCACTCCGCAGTGTTTAACTTAAATGTTGTCATGGTACAATACAAATTAAATACAACTAGTAATCATGTCAACCTGGATCACATTAATCTATTTGACAAACGTGATCGAGCATGGCATTATTATGGTTGGTTAATACTTTTTGAGTGGGTGTCTGGTGCTCGCGAAGTTATAGCATTTAATGGTGATGCTGGTACTATTGCTACAATATCCCAGCGTACAATTCCGGCAACTCTAACTCCAACAAGTATATCCAAGTCTTTTGCCATTTATTTCCAGATATGTGGTCTTTATATAACAATCACACTTCTTGCCGTGTCTGCAGTAGTTGTTACGTATGCTGTAATTGCCCGTGGTAGAATCCAAGGACTCAACATACTTAAAATGAACCGAGTTGTTGGGATAGCTTGGATTGGAAGAATGCTTTTGGTTGTCCGTAGTATTATTGCATTGTGTCTACTACACACAAGTACTTTACAACTTGTACAAATTGGAGATGGCACAAAATTTATGTCACCACCTTTGTCTTGGTATAAATGTTTTCTTGCGAGTGCAGAGTCAACTTGGCTGGTTTATGTGTTGAATGATTTAATGAGTTGTGTTACTCAACAATATACAAGAAAATACGCTTCGAAAAGTTCTATCTTGGCTTGGGGTGTTACTTTCTTTTGGACTTATTTTTCCCCACAAATATACTCTGCTCATATTGATCGTCAATGCTCATATATTGATATGGATTCAGGATTGTCATGTGTGAGTGGTCTCATACAAATTGGAAGTCTTAACAGAGTTTTGATCTCTTTTGGCATTGGATTTGGATGTATTATTTTGTGTTATACTATTGAGTACTTAATGGCACCAAATTTGACAGATGAACCCATAACAACTCTCTATTTGAATTCACAAGCTTACTACGCACTTGAGTTAGTTAAAGTGGATGGAAAAATCCATTTGGACCGAGCATCGGCTGCAATGGCTGGTATGCTTAGTATTTCATGGCGACAAAAGTTTTATATACTTGATACAAAATCATGGCGATTTCTCACTATTCCAATACCAAACTTTGACGATGAAACACTTTGGTTTAATTCACAACAATGTCTACCCTTAAATCGATAAACATACTATACTTAATGAGGATATTATTATATCAATAAACCTATACAATCAATTCATCTACCACTGTAGCGTAGTAAGATAAAACCAATGGAAGAACTCGTAGATATGACTAATACATTCAAAATGCTAAAGCTTCGGTTTTAGGAATAGTTTACACAATGTTGTACACAGAAATAAATAGTAATAAGTTAATTGCTAATTTTGAGTGTAGTTACAATGGAGTACCAAGACTTTCCTTCAGATGATGATGTAGTATTTAGTGATGATGACGATGGTGACATTGATTTACTTGAGCTTCTTGCAGACTCTAACATACAATTGACATCAGTCACAGCACACACAATAGAGGTATCATTAAAATCAAATGTGAATTATGGGTTGATCTAGAATATAATTAAACCCTCTGATTGTGTTCACCCACAGCCCATAAGTGACCCTGAAATTTTTGAGACTAAAGAACCACTGGGTATAAGTGAACCTGAGATTGACATTTTTGAGCCTAAAGAATTGATTCATGACAACAGCTCAATTTTTCTTGAGGCTGAATGCAAACCTAATGAAATTATTTCACTTGAGGTTTTGTTAAGATTTTGTGAGCTACGCTAATTATTCATAGATTGATTGTACAATTCAACAACAAACATTAGAAGTCTACCACCTTTTGCAGCAGGTAATTTCATTTTCATCATACGTTAAATACTTTTTAGTCAACTGATGGCCCAACTATGGCTTCTTTACTTCGTCTTTTTCAGCAAACCAAAGTTGTGCCATATCTTGTTTCCCAAAGTTTATTTGCACAAGCGAATACTTTAATACTAGACACTGTAATATCACCTCAGCAATTACTTTCAGCACTCAACTTTTGGTGTTATCAAAATGAACCATTCGCTGAAATGTGTCAAGAAGGACAAGATAGGTATGTACACGAAGGTGTTTGCTTTAGAAATATTATTTAGGTGGAATATGCTTATGGCACTTTTACTTCGATCGTCACTAGCAAAAGATGAAAGAACAACAAAACTTTTAGAGGCATGCAAGGTTAGAAAATATTAAACTCTCAAGCTTACTTTATTTTAGACTAGATTGCAAGAATCAACTTGGCTACAAGCAATGCAGCACTACCCAAAACCACAACGTCGAATAACAATTCCTTCACCCAAGTCACCACCAATAAAAGTTTTGTAAATTTACTAAATTTTACTTAGTGTAATTGTGCAAAATAGATCTGCCGATAACACTAAAGCTTTCGTTAAAAGAATGCAAGGAGATATCACTAAACGTGAAAAGTGGGCAAGAGAGCAAAATGAACGCCAAGAAGCCATTAAAGCAAAAGAGGAAATTTTACCACCTCTACCACCATTATTAGCAAAAGGCTCAGTTCAAATATTAAAGAAAAATGGATGGCTTAACCTAACAACCCAAGCATGTATCGATCGACTTCTTGCAGATCACCAAATTCATTTGAAGGAACATGAACAAAGTCGTGAACGTAATGCTACAATTGATGTTCAAACTGGACAAAAATTCTTTCACCCAAAGATAAATCCGTGCTTGACGCTTTTGATACATTACTCATCTATAAAATAGGACCAATGTCCATAGAAATCGTGATGTCTGTATTGAGTTATATGACCAAGCCAAACACGCTGCTGAAAAGAAAGCTCAAAAGCAAAGTGAACTCGAGCAAGTAGGACGTGAGAACTACTTTTAGTATAATATCTCCAATAGTCCATAAAGTCTAATCCACAGGTCACAAGCAGCGTAAAGTCACAGAGATATTACCAAAATCGACTTTTTCGGGAAATTGATGTGCTATTGAGTCTTGAGCCAACCGAGAATCCTTCATTGTCGTCACAACTGCTTCTTCGAGTATTTCAATACTTTGGTAAATCATTGCAATCAAGTTAAGAATAATATCAAGTGCACAGGCATAATGCCATTTAATGCTGATACAAAAAATAATCCAATGTGGGAAAAAGTTTGCTCCCAGGTTAACTCAAAAGTAATTTTGAAGAAATGGCTCGCCAGTATCATATTATACCCACAAGGTATTATGATACTGATTGTTTGGGTAATAATTGAAATGCAATAGAGTTAAATTCGCCAGTCAAAAAGCAATTACGTAAGCAATATATGGCTAGAGAACGCACCAAGCGTACAACTGACACACAAACCAAAATAAGTCCAAAGAAGTATTCGAACCAAGTGTATTCATTACATGGTCATGCTATTTCAGCCTCTAAAGTTGACCCTAATATCTCTCGCACTAAAGAGCTGGAAGAAAAATTAGAGTGGCTACGAAAAGAAAAGTTAACTCGTGATATGGCGGAGTGTACATTTTCACCTCAAATTCAACCATCGCCAAATGGGGTTTATACCATCTCTAACGATAGAATGATTAAAAATTTATTAGACAAATTCACCGAGATCAGCTTCTCAACGCCTTTATGATCTTGGTTTAGAGCAAAAAAAGGAACGAGAGAGTATTGCCTTGGCAGCACAACAGGCAAAAATAATACACCTCGAAATGGAATTGATGGATTCTGGCTGTACACCTACTGCAAGTGAGAGGTTGGAAGCTTTTCACGCACTTCCACAACCAGTGATATAATTACCATTATGACCATTGCTAATAGTTGTGATAGAAACCAGTTGCAGCATTTGAAAAGGCTGTAAATACAATAAGACGAGGCCAAGCTGAAAGAGAGTGGAAGCAAACTAAGCTTATGGCTCCAGTGTCACTAAATTTGAACATTGCTAATTACCGCTCAGAAGATGGTCGTATAACAATTCCTCGGCCATTCTTGTTTGCAAAGGTTTAATATACTGTTCATGGTCAAATAAACATTGTTGATAGAAATCCCAGCAATCCCGATATAAATTGGAAACATTTCGGTCTACTAGACCTAATGATGATATCTGTATAAATATTCACATCTCTCCGACGGTGTCTGAAATATTGGAGCTACCCTCAGATGCAGACTTGGATCAAGTAATCAATGATTTTGCAATCAAATATAATGTATGTACAATTCACATATCTAGTTAAGAATGTATCATTAGCTTGGACAAGACCAACGAGACCGCCTTAACTTTCTTCTTACTTCAAATGAATTAGATTCAGTCAATACTGAAGATGCCCCAATTCTATCAAAGCTAAATCTCGATTTCACTCACATTTAAATCCATACATACTTTTTAAGGCAAAACAAGTTTTTTACCGCATCGACGGCAAAATGTTGCATCTTCTTGATGTAAGTTCATAAATGGTCGACATCCTGGTGTAGGACATTTCATAACTCGAAATCCCATTTCCGACATGGACATTGTTGATGGTGCTGCATTCAATACAAGTGGACAAGCAATTAATCCATACCCTACACAAAATAACAATTGATTACTTATCCAAAAGAATTGATTAATATTACCTGAAAACATTACCAAGGTTGCAAGTAATTTTCCAGGTACTGTTTGAGGTGTAATATCCCCATACCCAACAGTAGTAAGTGTCACCACAGTCCAATACATACTTACTGGAATATTCGAGTACCCATGGCGTTCACCTACCATTGTAATTTGAAAAGAACTCATTTTCAATCTATAACCTTCAATCAAATACATGGCACATCCAATGACCAAAATCATTGTTGCCGTCGCACACAAAAATACTGCAATTCTTCTCTTATTTGTATGAATATTATCTGCCAACGTAGCAGCAGCTTCCATAAACCTTGCTAGTTTAAGAATCCGAAAGACCCTATTCATTCATTATTAGTACATAATAAATATTCTAAAGACTATCTATTTAATCTACCAAGTACTTATGAATTTAAACTTACCGTAAGATACGAAACACTCGAAGTACCGCCAAATGGACCAAAGGTCTTGCTGTAGGTACAAAAATGACTAAATACGTTGGTAAAATTGCAACTAAATCAATTACTCCCAAAGGACTTTTTGCATACTCTTTAGGTCTTCTCAAACACAACAATCTTAATGCATATTCCACCGTAAACAAGAGCGTGAATAAAATTTCCAAAAACAAGAGCGTTTGATCCATAGCTTCTCGTACTTCTCGCACACTATCAAGCACAGCCACAGTCACACTTAGAACTGTTAGTACCATAAGCGCAAGCCCAATTCTTTGTCCGTGCCTCGTTGTCGTCACATACAGCGTCTCGTACGTGAGCTGCCAGCCTTTGCGCCATCGTTCGTCCCTCGTGGTCACTTTTTCTTCATCTTGGCCAGGGGTAGCTGGCAATGGGACTACATCTATCGTAGCAGCGTTCTTTCGTCTCGTAGGACTCGTTGGCAGCTCTTCTCCATCGCTCTCGACGCGTACTTCCGCATACTCTTCTGCCAGCATATTGCAACAAGCACTCAGTTATACGAATACAAGATGCAGCGGCTTAAGCAAGAGGTAAGACGACGGACTTGCTGAGGGATTTAGCGTGCATAGATGACAGCGTGTGAAAGAGCATTGCTTGGACATCACACACCAGCGGCCAGCCTCTCTCGGACGTTGAATTGTTTGAGCGACGACATCTTACAGCTTCATTTGCGTGGACAGCTTGACATAGAAGTGTGCATGCATGAATTCTATTTGATTTCGGTACGAAATCCAATGCAAATGAAGAGCTAAAGTGTGTAGGATTCGGTGATTTCCAAGTTGGAGAGCAATACAACGAATGTTGTTGTGTTGGCAGCACTTTGTGAACTTTTACGAGCTCTTAGTGCGTGTTGTGGCGAATATTTTAGATCGATGGCGGATTCTTTCGTTGTTAGAATAATCTTTTTGTGCAGCCATCCTGTGCATAATGTAGCATACAATGCGAAAGATTGTCTAAGTAACTTTACAATTCATACTACGTATGGGATTGAACCGATTGTGAGAATTTCCGATACGAAATTTGCAAATTTTCAAGGTAAAACTATATGATAAAAGTGGTGTTATGATTATATGTAGAGGCTGTGAATTATACGTATCATTTTGCAGCGAATATTCCAGTCATTTGTGAAAAATGGGCAAAAACAATGATTGAGCCATATCATGAAGATATTTTCAAATTGGTTGCCAATTGTATGATGGATGATAATGTGAATGTTCGAGTTGTTGGATTTAAAGCTTTGAATGCGTTGTTTTGGTTTCAAAGGAATGAAATGAACTATAGCGCAACTTTCCTTGTGGAAAGTTATATTGGAGCTTTGGAACCTAAAATGATTGATGAACTTGTTCGGGATTTACCAAAATTGATTCTTGCCAAAACGATTGCTGCGTATTTCCACAAACGAAAAATTGATCGAATTGCAACACCAAAATACAAGAAACAAGAGCTTATCTATCAAACTCCAATACCTCGTCAACCTTTTGAATTGAAACAACGTAAAGAACCATCTTTTTTAAATCGAAATCGACAACGAATGGTACCTGAACAAAGCTACTTTAAAAAACCTATTCCAACTCAACGCTTTCAAGAAGATACTTTACATGAAAAAAATACCAAACGTGAAAGAAATACGTTGTGGCAATACATTCGAATGGGTGGGCGTGCTAGTCGATGGCTTGTTGATCAAATTATTCCAAGGCAAGTGCAAAGATGGTTAATTTTTTGGTGTACATCCATTTCTGTAGTTTTTACAATAGTAACTCTACTCTACTGGTTACTTCTTGCTTCCTAATCAAACCCAAATTTTTCAAAATTATTCATTTTTCACCAAATCTTTTCCCAAACTTATTGCCATTGATGTAATTCCTCGAGTATTTTCAGCATTACGTGGTTGCCAATCTCTGTGTTTACGTTGTACAAGTACACTGGCCACCCCCACGAAAACACCACCAGCCACAAATGGTGCTAAAAGCAAAAAAGCAAGCACTGGAGGACCATTAAGCAACACAATACATAATCCAAGGCACCAGCCACCAAATCCCCCAAGCAAACCACAAACAAGCAATAGCCAAAGCTCATTATGCATTGCTTTAGCCATACATTTCATACGCAATTGCATTTGTTTCAATTTAGCACCATGCTCAATACGTTTAGTCTCAGACCATTCTAGTCTTCTCTCCATAATTTTCTCTTTAATTTGCAATTCATACTCTTGTTTCTTGAGTTGTTTGGCCATTTCTAACGCCACATCTCTCTGTGCGATTAACTCTTCTTCCATCAACCGGTTCAGCGTTTTATCAGAATATGACGTAAACGTTATCAACTAACTAATTATTAATATGATGGAAGCACGGCTCGAGTCAACTCGAATAGGCATTGGACCTACAGGAGATTCTCTTTCAGGTCTTCACCCACCGAGAAGATCCTTTTTATCTATGATGCTCACAGGAGCTATTTCCATGTCCTCAACTCGAAAATTACCAGCTCCTACTTACGTCGCACCAGAACAGAGTGAAGAATTGATACCACCATCCAAAGAAGATATTCATTGGAGTATTATACTGCCTGATGCTAAATTTCGATGGTTTTGGAATGGATGCAATGCGATTGCATTGATTTATGTTTGTTTATGGTCCCCATATTTGATTTGTTTTAAATCAGATCCATTAGAAGGGTACCTTTCATATCATAATATAGTACGTCATTGGAAGAGATTTATTAGAACGTTAAATGTGTTGTAGACCGCAGAGAAAGTGAGTAATGATGCTATGAGAATTACAACACTCGAACATTGCATCACTATGTTTTATTTTATTGATATTGGACTTAATTTCAGGTATGAAAAAGAAGAATTTAATGAATGATGTCAAGGTAGATATGCTTATGTGGAGACGAAATCTGGACGATTGATTACAAATACAGCACAAATACGAAGAAATTATATCCATGGATGGTTTGTTTTTGATGTTTTAATGACGGTTCCATGGGATTTGGTTGTGGATACAAATGCAAAAGGTGTTGAATCGTATTTAGAACTTATTCCTGTGTTTCGAATTACTCGTTTGTCAAGGTTATTGAGGCTTTTAAAGGTTGAGATTATGAATGATGAATGCTGATTTATTGAGATAGTATGGTCAAGTGATTGAGTTTTTTGAAGATCGATTACAAGTGAGTCGAAATGCTGTAATTACAGTAGAATTGCTTTCAATTATTGCACTGGTGGCGCATTATACAGCTTGTGGTTTTTATTTAACTGCTCGCCTTGAAGAAAATTCGCTTCATACTTCCTGGATTGCCCAGCTTGGATTTTTAGAAAGCTCACCATGGAATTTGTACATTGTTTCACTTTATTGGGCGTTTACTCTTATGACTACTGTTGGTTTTGGTGATATTTATCCAGTCTCTGTGTAAGTTAAATCAACAATTTAACATGGAGTAATTTACAGCTTAGTCCTGAACGAGCTTTTGCTATATTTGCTATGTGTGTTTCTGCGGCAACGTACGCATACGTGATTGCCTCAATGTCTTCTATTGTTGTCCTTATGAATGTAAACCAGTCTCGGTATTATGAGCGTTTGAACGAAGTTAATGCATACATGAAAGCACGTGATTTACCTCCATTATTGCAACTTCGCACAAGAAAGTAATACTATGTACAATGCAAGTGTCATACTTTGTGATAGATATTATCGCTATTTTCTGCAGCATAAAACTGTGTATAATGAAGCTCGCATTCTTGAAGACCTTCCAACAAGTTTAAAACTTGAAGTTATCGAGCATTATGCTAAAGTTACTGTCAGAAATGTAGCATTCTTTCAAGGTCGTCACCTAAAGTTTTTTTGTACTTATTGTCATTGTCTAGACTTTCCCCGTGGGTTTGCTCGCGAAGTTGCATTGTACTTAAAACCAACTTTCTTTTCTCCCCACTCGGCTGTAATTACAGTAAGAGTGTCTATTTTACTAAACTTATGCATAATTAGATGGGCGACGCTGCAAATGAAATGTATATTATCTCGAAAGGTAAACGAGATTAGAAGTCTAAGCATTAAATTTACCTAGGTATACTTCATGTAAGTTTATTACACAAGCAAACAAAGCAAGAATTTGGCATCGCATACCTTTATGATGGAGACCATTTTGGTGAAATGGCTTTGCTCTTGCCAGATCAAAAGCGACAAAGAACTGCTTACGTTCGATCAGAAATTTATTGCGAGCTACATGGTACAAACAAAAATCCCAATATTATTTGATAATGTCTTTATTAGCATTAGAATATGAACACCTCGAAATGGTTTTAGCTCGGTATCCAGTCGTATTAGAAAAACTAAAGGAAGTCGCCGTATCTCGCCAAGTCTTACTGGCAAATTTGCAGAAAATAAAAGTTACAAGCATGATCATGGCAATGCCGAGTATGCAAATTACTGCTATATCTCTAATGGTACTTTCATAGAAACCATTACAGAAAGAAAATTTCAGCATATTGCATCACAGTCAAAATCAAGAGTTTCTACGACAAGATCTTCCCGCATATTAATTCGAAGACTGAGCAACATACATTAGTCAAACTATCTGAGATAATATTTACTTGGCTTCCTGCTGGTGCAGGAAGCTGATGCGTACGTTCTGGAGGTAGCGAACACGATCAATGTGCGTATTGAGTTTATATAATGAAGATTAACTTGAGTGAAATACTAATACTGTGGATGTTAAGGAGTGGAAAGACGGAGCATTAGCGTTCAATGTAGAGTACTGCAAGCACCATGTAGTATATCTATGAGAGTACTTAAGCTGAGTAGCTACATGCACAGCATTGAGAATTTTCAAATGAACATCTGTGTGTGGCATGATTCGCAAGGGGATTGGTTGAAATTGCAACTTTTCTCATTTGCACATTTTATCAAATCGTGCATTGTTATTGGTTATCCAAACACGCAGCTGCTGTGTAGTTGTGAAAATAAGGCAGGTGAATGTTTGTAGCATATGATAGGTCTTATAGAATATTCACAGTTCATATATTTTAACACAAGATTTCCTATTGGTTAAAATCATATTTTCAAATTAGTTATGATTGGTTAAAAGTAGTATAAAGAAATTAATTATTACCAATCGCATTTAATGTCCTCTCAACCAACCGACGTTGTGACTGTGTCGAAGCAGCGGCAACGGCTAAAATTGGAGAAGTGAATAAAAATAGCTCACCTATTAAAACATGTAAGTGTCCCTGAGGTGAGTTCTGCTCTAAATATATCTGAAAGAATATATACAGAATAAAACAGCAATCACAAAAACTATTAAGTTTAACACCTAAATGTAACGCAAAAAACTTAGGCAAAAGTGGTAGAAAATCTATTATTACTTTTAGTGATGA
>JNBS01004992.1:0-11194 GCA_002081575.1 Thraustotheca clavata
CAAATAAAAAGTTTAGACTTGACTCATCAAGTAAATTTGATAGCTGGTAATCATACCTAAAATAAAAGCTATTATTTTTTCGTGAGTTCGTGCTAATGTAAACGAATCAAAAGGATCAAATGCAAATCCCTTTGGTGCACATTGCAATGCAAATCCCTCCTGTGACGTGTGTTCGACTCAGTTTCTATGGCGAGAATATGCATATCAAAATCACTGACCCCATTGAAATAACACCAAAGCTAGCACATAATCACTTTGAATCATGACAGACATCCCGCATACGCTGTCACCTTATATTCTCAAGCAAATTGCTTTAAAGAACCAATTTAAAGTCCTCCAAGTACTTTACACAGTTGGGTATGGCTTTATGTTTGGTCTTTCACTGGCTTGTGTTATTTACCTTCGGTGGTATCGTTCTACAGCTTATCAAGGGGATTCAGAAGCAGCAAGAAAGATTATTTTACCATCGTTTGAACCATTGATTTGGGTTATGTGTATAGTAACAGGAGCATATACATTTTACTTTATTGTTGCTACTGCTTTTAACTACACGGAACCAATTTTTAACAATTTGTTCACCGAAAGTTTGTATGAAGGACGTCAATTTATCATGTTTGTTATCCTTGCATTTCTCTTTCAAAGAAGTGTAACTCGTCCTGCATTAATCCGATCTATGGCTATTTCATTCACTGTAGCTGCTATTCCAATGATTTTTACTGCAGTCATGAACTATATGGATGCAGCACCACTTACTGCTTTACTTGTTCCTTTAATCTATCGCATGGGTCTTGCTATATTTCTTTTATGGCTATGCTTTCGTCCAATCGGACGTGCTAATCAAAGAGCTTTACGTGAATTCTGTGGCTTTATCTTGGGCTATTATGTTCTTGTGTTTGTCTACACTGAACTCTTTTTCTTGGGTTTGACAACTGCAGGGATCGTTCTTGTTTTTGTTACCGTAGCTTATGCTTCAGCAGCTCCTTTTGTCGTATATCGATTGCTTCGAGCTGATACTCAACATTGGCGTGGTCTTGGTGAACGTGCTTGTGATTTACAACAAGTTTTTCGCCAAAATCAATGTATGCAAGAAATTGTATCTGCTCAAGGGCTGCATGTGCTTCTTGAAATGCATCAACGTGACATTATTGATTTTGCTCATCTTGAGCTTCAGCAGAAAATTGGCATTGGTGCAAGTGCTGATGTGTTTAAAGGCAGTTTAAACTCTTCAGTCCAAGTTGCTGTCAAGGTGTACTCTCCTAATGAAATCACTGAATCCACCATTGTGGATTTTTCCCAAGAAGCTGCTTTATGTAGTGCTCTTAAACACCCCAACGTTGTCACCTTTCATGGCATGTGTGTTTGCCCACCAACTATTTGTTTGGTGTCAGAACTTTGTCGAGGCAGTTTGGAAGAAAAACTTGCTTATGCCAAACACAACTACACTGAACCTCTTCTTTTGCAAATTTGCTACATGCTTGATGCAGCACGTGCAGTAGCATATCTACATAGTTTTACTCCACCATTTATCCATCGAGATATCAAACCAGCTAACTTTCTTATGGATGCCAACAATGTTGTCAAGCTTACAGATTTTGGTGAATCACGAAGTATGGCAGTGAAAATGGACCACCTTCAGCCTACTGAACGTGGTGGAAGAAAAATGACGATGCGAGGCACTCCAGATTACATGGCACCTGAAATTATTGAAGGACGCAATTGTGAAGCAGTGTACAGTGAAATGGCTGATATTTACAGCTTGGCAATCACATTTTGGGAAATACTTCATCCTGGTCGTGAAAAATACCCATCAACCAAAAACAACACATTAAATGTCTACCGTTTAGTTCTTGATGGTCAACGTCCTCCAATTGATACTGAATTGCATCCTGTCTTCCGAGATCTCTTAGAAAGTGCTTGGTGCTCAAGTCCAGAATTTCGTCCATCAGCTCTTTCTATTGTCAAGCACCTTGAAAACTTTCAAGAAGAAATTTGTGGTACTGTGGCTCAAGTATTATCTCGATTAGTGCAATACACCGTGGTCACCAAAACCAAACGAGTTAGTGCTAAAGCCACTCGAGTTACATTTACTGGTGAAGAAGCAGTTCGGTGTTTAATGGAACACAATTATGCTTTTGAAGTGGAAGAAGCACTTCGTCTTGGTAATGCAATTATGGATGCTGGTTGCTTACACCATGCAACTCATACAAAAGCATTTGAAAATTCCGATCAACTTTATTTCTTTGATGAGACTCATATTGATCTAATCCAACCTTTACCATGTGAACGAACAATGCGAGGTTCATCCAACGATGAAAGTCTCCCAATTATTTACATTTCCAACCCATCACACTCAGAAACAACACAAGAAGATGCTGCTATAAATGAAAGATTGTATGAAAATGGTATGTGTGGATGTAAAAAACATGCACAAGGTCATTTTCATACTAAACCCAAAGCAACTAAAAAACTCTTTCGTTGGAAAAAGAATCAACAAACGAGCAATCAACTTACTGTCAACTTACTCCACGAAATGGCAGGAGAAGACTTTGGAGGATTCAACAATTCGACCGGGCCAAAGCCCCACGTATTATCGGCTTAATTTTAACTGAACATAGTAGACTATCATTTTTCATGCTATTCCCATTTACTTGGCTAACAATTGTAATAATCTTAATGTTACATGGTAACTTTTATCTTGGTTAAAGGAATAGCATTGTTATTTAGAAATGATTTCATTGTGTATTCTGTTGGTATAAAAGCTTGTTGTTTTTATCAACGGAGACCGATCAGCCAGGAGATTGATGGGTCAAGTGATGACTGACAAGAAAGTAACTTGATCATCAATTGTTATTAGGTAGAAATTTCACAGTACCAATGTTTCTTCTTAATACAACAGCGTCCAACCAAGAATATTTGCATCGAATGTATGCAAATGTTCAACTCCAAGCTGCTATTAGCTATACAATTATGTTTATACTCACAGCATCACTTAATTTGTATATGATCACCAAGAGAAAAAGTGCGTATTCTGGTGATACTCAAGCTGCTCGGCAAGTGATTCTTCCTACATTTCGTCCATTACTTTGTGTTCTTTGTTTTTCCTTGTTGGTGTATTCCAGTGTACTTTGGTCAAATGTTGCTGCTGAATGCGTTCAATGGCTTTTTACAGATATTGGTGGTGATGCTATATATGCTGGAAGACAATTTATCTTTTTATTGATTTTGAGCTACTTTTATCAACGAAGTTTATCAAATCAAGCTTTAATCAGATCAGCTATTATTGCATTTATAGTAGCATCTACACCAGTTCTTCTTGATTACTTTGGTGAAGTATTTGATGCTACTAGAATTACAATGCATTATATTCAAACAGTTTATCGTTGTTTAGTCACATGTGCATATTTGTACATGTTGATTTATCCTCGATCAAGAGCTACAGTGTGGACTTTACGTGTCTATTGTTTGTATGTATTGGGAGGTCAAATTTTAGCTTTTGGATTTAACGATTTATACTATCATGATATTGAACACCCTGACCTTGTTAAACCAGCTACAATTTTGGTTGTCGTCGCATCCTATTATGATACTTTATTGCCATTATTTGTATGGGCATTGCTTCGTGCAGATACTGAGCACTGGAGAGGACTTGGACGGCGTGCTTGTACATTACAAAGTGATTTTGCCTTGGATAATCAACTTAGTATTCAAGAAGTTACTTCAGCCCATGGCCTTCATTTACTGATTGAAATGCATCGAAAGCATGTTATTGACTTTGCTCATTTAAATATTATCCACAAAATTGGACAAGGCGCAAGTGCAGCTATTTACAGTGGTAAGTTGCATGGTAAAGAACAGGTTGCTATTAAAGTTTACACACCTCAAGAAATCAATGAAAAAGTTGTTGCAGAGTTTTCACAGGAAGCTGCTCTTTGTGGTGCTTTAAACCATCCAAATATTGCCACCTTTTATGGAATGTGTGTGTGCCCACCAACAATTTGTTTGATTTCTGAGCTTTGTGTTGGAAGTGTCAGTGATTATCTACTAGCCAAATCCAGAGACAGCAGCCATTCTGTTCATGAATTTTCTATTCAACTTTGCATGATTCTTGATGCTGCTCGTGCTGTAGCTTACCTTCATAGTTTTACACCGCCTTTTATTCACCGTGATATTAAACCAGCAAACTTATTGATTGATATCAACAATGTGGTGAAATTGACCGACTTTGGTGATTCACGAAAATGCTACAGTCGTCAAAATGATCAGCACTCGGTAGAAGATGGCAATGCAATGACTGTACGTGGTACCGTGGAGTTTATGGCACCTGAAGTTATCCAAGGGCGAGCTGGTCTTGCCCAGTATTGTGAATCAGTTGATATCTATAGTTTAGCCATGACAATGTGGGATATCCTTCATCCTGGCCAAGAAAAGTACCCTGGGGCATTTCATAGCCATTTTAAAGTGTTTGAAAGTGTTGTCAATGGCCGTCGTCCTTCCTTAAAATCAAATATTCATCCCATGCTTGCAGATATAATGCAGTCAGCTTGGTGTGGTAATATCAAGGCACGTCCATCAGCTAGTCAAATTGTTATTATGCTTGAAGCCATTCAGCAAGACACCTTAGCTGAATTAACCATAGAGTTATCTCGAGTGGTGACTTATGTAAGCACCCTTGGACGCAATGTAGGGTACTTTTGCTTTGAGGGTGAAAACATGGTGGAATCCATGATGAGTTTAGAATGGGTATCGACACCAGCTGAAGCAGTACGAATTGGCAATGCACTTCTCGATGCTGGATTTGTTCACCACAGTAAACATGCGAAGTGCTTTGAAAACACTTCTAGTCTTTACTATTTTGAGGCTGAAGCGATGGCAGCTTGCACACCTTTGGCGAGTACTACAGATCGAACCACCTCAGTCACAACAAATTCAGAAAACAATGAGAATTCGTGTAGCTGTAAGATTCTTGCTCTCAAACCAAGGCCTTCAAAGTCAAACGTGATACGAGCACCAGGGATGTTTGCGATAAAAGATCAACCACTATCATTTAAGCTTCTTGATGATGATATTCAGCATTAGCAGTAATTTTTATTTTTTCTAACTCTTAAACTTTTTCTTTGCTTTAGCTTTCGTGTTTTTTGCTTGACCTTCTGTAGTCACTTCTATGGCTAATAAAGTTGCCCCACCATCTAAAGGCAATGGATCTGGTGCACCACTTGCAACTCGATTGCGATTGTTTTCTAGAGTACTTTGCAATTGCTCTGACTCCCATTCAAGTAAAATACTTCGGATCTAATTTCTCATAAGTAAGCCATGATTTGACTGCGATACCTCAGCCCTACTTGTTACAACATTTAAGGCAGCATCTATTTCATCTTGGGCCAAGTCAAATGCATCTTTATTGTACTACAAAATGTAAGTAAATGAATAGAACTATCATGTCTAACTTGATTCTTTAATCGTGGATTTGCTCCATGCTTTAGTAGCAGTTGAGCAGCACGTTTAGATTGATGGAAAATAGCAACAGCAATAGGTGTCCAACCTTTGCTATCTCGGGTATTCACATTTGTCTTGAACACTTTAATAAAGACGTCTTTTGCATTAGGTGAATTTCTGTGTGGTCGAAGAAGAATATGATCATCATCATGAAAGCTCTATAGCAACTTTAAAATGCTATTTTACTACAAAGTACCTTGTAGTATGTTAATAGCATTGCAACCAAATCCACGTTATCATGTTGGGCAGCTATTGATAAAAGGGTAGCCCCACGTTCATCACGTATATCAGCAGAGCCTACCAAAACAATTATGTATATTATCCCAAATTTATTTTCACCTCGGGGTCGCGCTTGATGTTTTATGGCTTCATTCGCCAAATTTACTAAATACTCCTTCATAGTATGAGCAGTGGATGATGCAGTCGATGCAGCCTTGGCTATTAGCTCTTGATGAATTCTCATGACTGCAACCCGTTCTCGTTCAACATGACTTGTAAGTCTTTCTTGTAGCTTACTTTCAATAACCTATATCAGCATAATGGTACCATCAATCTTACATCTTAAAATTTAACCTTTTTCCGTTCTCGTATTAACTCTTCAGTCTTTTCAATATTCCAAGCACTTAAAATATCTGCAATATCCTTTGTCTTGGCCACATCAAACGCTTTTTCTCTAAAGATCAAGTAAGCTTTAATTACTTTACTAATAATCTTACCCTTGTTTTGTTGTACATCGAGGATCACCTCCAGCATTGAGTAATGCTTCTACTGCACCATTATGCCCATTGTAAGCTGCTCGAAAAAGTGGTGAACGTCCAGCATCATTCAACGCATTTGGATTTGCACCCTAAGCATATTATGCCAATAGTAATTTATATTGACTTACAAGCTGTAATAAGAATGCAATCATTTCATCATGGCCTTGACAAGCTGCTTCCGATAAAGCAGTATGTTTATGACCATCTTCACTTTCAAGATGATATCCTTTTTCAAGTAGTGCTTTTAATGCCTCTAAATCTCCATCAAAACCAGCTTCGACAATCTCTAAGCTATTTCTGCGAACCTACAAGGAATGAATATGTAAAGAAAATATATTTTAACTTCTCGTAGTCCGAATGCAGAGGCAACAGGATCTTCACCATCATCACCATTTCCACCATTAGATGATAATTCTTCAGGTGAATATATTTTAACAAGACACATACTTTGTCTTGTTTTTGGTGGAGGCTCCATGGCACCACATATTATAGCAAATTTAAACGAGTCACATGGATTGAATAATGATGGATCAGGATCACCTTCATCCTATTAATGATGTAGACATTTTTGACATTTTAAGCTTACTTTGCGCAATAGAGATGACCAAATTTCAGGTTTAAACAATGCATGACGATCAAGAATTTCCTTTGGAAAGAAATTCTCTACAAAGAAAGATTCAAGCTCAAGTCCAGCCAATTTATCAAAGCAAATTGTCATATGAGACCCAAGTTTAAGTGCAGCTATTTTCAACAATACAGAATTATTACTAAATCAAAACTCATACCAACAAGATGTCGTCGTAAAGATATAGCTGTCATATCATTTCGATTACCAGCCATAAGCAAACAACCTCGTTGATACTTGAAAAATTGTGCAGCTTGTCCTCCCGTGTAATCAATAATCAATGGATATTTTTCATACACATAAACAGCTTTTTCCAATGCATTTGGTAATTCTTTCAAAGTTGTTTTAATCTCTGGCGTTTGTGTATCTATATCCACTCTAAACTCAATCTACTACTTCTACAAACCTTGTATAACATACTCTTTGAAATCCTCCACAAGTTTCCTAACAACATCCACTGCATTTAAATGTTGTAATTCAGACAATACCATTGACATTTCCATGTCCACAAGTTGGTGTCCATGAATATCTAATCACTCTTCATCAATTTAGTCATAAAATCACCTACCATTTTCCTTAATCCACGTCACAATCCCATCTTTTACTTGCTCATCGTGTACATTTTGTTGGACATACTCTGCTACATCATTTGATTCCCAATCCACAATAGGCTTAGGCAATTGCTTGGTGCATCCACTGCCCATAAGATTCTTGTCAAAGATCTTTTTTCTGGGCGGCTATCAGCACATACGACGTTGAAGTTGCAAAAGACCACGTACAGACATCGCGTATCAACATCCCATTTCTAGCTTGCCACGTCACGAAGTGCCGTCTTTCGCGTCTAAATTTGAAATCAGGATATTGAGGAACCACATGGTCCTGAAAATAAAATTGAAAAATTCAATTTTGATTTTATTTTTGTATATACAAATAAAAAAGTTGTTTTAATTAGGGGATAATGAAATATCCTATTGTTGAAGCCAATAGGTACCCAAGACCAGATATATTCCGTCTTTACATAACAATGAACCCAAGAGGCAGTGTCAAAGTTTGTCGTTCGACGAGGTATTAAACAAGGAAAGGCCCTGTCGCACTTGAAGATGGTAGGAGTGGGATGTTGAATTGGACAGTTAAGGTATTCTTCATATTAAATAAAATGTACACCCAATCATGCATATATTTTTATAACTATTTAATTTCATACATTTTTTTAAATCAAAGTATTTAAAAAATATATGGAAGCTTTAAGGTCGTTGAAGTAGTCGAATGTAGAACTTGATTAAAGTATACTATACAAAACTTAAATTACTCTGTACACTGAACTAACGGGATTCTTCATAAAATAACATGAGATTCAATTGTATTTTAATTGTTTTTTTGACTCAGATCTATGGAATATATACAAATTTCAAGTATTTAAGTATGACAATGATTGTCATTGGAATAAAAATACATATCTGGTTCGGTATTTTATTACATTTGCCGTAGAAAAAGCGATCGAACGCAAAATTCACCAAGTTGCAAGCCAGCGACACCGAAGCAAGAAGCAAGAAGCAGTTCCTTTGATTGAATTGAACGTACGTTAATGGCTATGCACTTGCAGACCCCACTGAGCGAGTTCCCTGTTCGTCCAGAGCTAAGAGAACAAGACGAATTGCTTGATAATCAGCATCCATTGCCAGATGCATCGGCTATTGCGTCGCAGAAAGAATGGAGCGATTTTCTTAATAAGAGCGTGCTTGCATTATCGCTTGAAGAACCTGTTGATGAAGATAGTACGAATGGAATGCGTCCAAAACCTATTACGACGTCTACGCCTACAAAAAAACAATTACGAGCTGGATCACCACTTGTGTTGTGTATGTCACCATTGGCATCAATTCCACCAATTCCATCGATGGTAAATAGCCCTGATGCAACAAATGCTGTTAATTCTACATCTTGGCCAACGTGGCCTGCGTCAATTCCTGATAACGAAGATTTGGAAGAAGACAATAACAATGAACATAGCCCACTTGGGATTCCATTATTGAGTGAAAAACATCAAGCTACTGAAAATGCACGTCGATTGCGTGCCAAGTCGATTTCGACGATTTATGGACACGAACACCATTCAACAGCGTGGAATAGCGAACGTCAAGATGGTTTGGGATTGAGTAATAATCCCCCTCCACTTCCCCATTTGCAATTGCCCCCTTCGCCATATCAAAGTGCTTCGAACATGGCATCTTCCATGCAATCAGTATCTCACTTCAATACTCGTCGATATTCTGGAGATTTTGACCATTTTGGACATCGAAATACACTTGGAGAATTGCCTCAACAGCCTTCATTTTTAACGCAGCCACCAATGCCAATTCCTAATGGCACTCGTGGTATTCGTTCCCATAGCATGGAGTGCCACACGAGTTCAGTTCCTCGTCAAATGCAATCACCATATTCTATGGCTCGAAGCCCTGTGCCTCGTCAAGGTGGCATGATGCGTCAACCTCCATTGCCCATGAAAAATTCAAACCAATTTGAATGGCAACGTAGTTCAAATGATTTTGCACCACCACTTCCTCCTGACAATCAATTCAGCTATGCCAATGCTCCTTCAGTTGAATTTGTTCCTGAAGCATATTACGAAGTTCAATTTAAACGCTGCAGAAAGGATACCTTTGCTGGTATTAGCGGCTATAAACTTGGAGACTACGTCAAGGTATCTTGTATCATTTTTGAATTTATATCACATGATGATTTAGGTGGAAGGTGATCGTGGTGAAGATGTGGGCCATGTAATTAACATTACAACCGACCTAAAGAAAAATGGGTCAGAAGCTGAGGGAAAAGAAAATGCACCGATTAAACGCATCATGCGACTTGCCAGTGAAGCTGAACTAAATCTTCTTCGAGAACAAGTAATTTGCATCATATTTTTACACAAAACTAATGCAATTTGTAGCACAAGGAAGAACAAGAAGTACTTCAAGTATGCCGTAGTAAAGTTCGTCAACGCATGCTTCCTATGAATGTAATTGATGCCGAATATCAATTTGATCGCCACAAGTTAACTTTCTTTTTTGAAGCTGATCGGTATGCTTGATAAATTATATCCAAGGATTAATTCATTTGTATAGCCGCATTGACTTTCGTGAGCTTGTTCGTGATCTTTTTGCTATCTACAAGACACGTATTTGGCTCCAACAAGTCGTCTCTGTCCACAAGAAAGGAATGGCCCCAGAATTTGAGCTAGCCGATGGCCACAACTAGAGCCTTATATAGAGCACAATAGAGAAGCCGCGACCAAGGCAGGCATATATATGTAGTGAAATTCAAAGTCGATGTAGATGAATAGATTGAAAAATTACATTTTTGACTACATTTATTCTTCGTCACTTTCCGATTCTGTTTCCGAGTATACTCGTTCTTGTCGATGTTGTTGAATTCTTGGACTACTTGGTTCATTCTGTTGTTCAAACCAATCTGCTACATTAAAAATTGTAGCTTGAATATGTGGCAGCACATGAGTATTCAATGTATGTTGTAGTAATTGCTGCACATTGTGTTTCTTTTGAATATTGATTTCCAATTTATTCATCGTGTATGCTTCTTCCAATTCCATGTCATTTGTGATGTGAATAATATCGCCTTCATTATCTATATATGTCATTTCCCACAGCAATTCTTTGCCATTATCAGGCAATTGGAGCTCAAATAGATGAGCTACAAGGATACGGAGGTCCAACAGCGTTGTATCGAGGCACAGAGTGAGTTCTCGTTGATTTTCTCCATATCGAAGCACCACATCATGACGTTCAGGGCTTGCCATTGTTCAGAAACGCGCCTGTCACAAAATGAGTTCTGAAACTGTTAGAGAGTTTCCAGTCTGTACAAATATATCTAGTTCGATAGTAAACTATTTTTATCCTTTTATACAAAGGCAAACATCATTCAGTTCGATATAAAAACTATTTCATTGTGACTAGAGGTATATTGTATATGGTATTGGGGCCAATACTAATATATCTAGATCAATTCAATTGTTCACTTGACTATTTTTCATTATAAAAGTTATTTCATGGTGAATTTGTGACGAGAGGCACATAGCAAACATCCATCAGAGGCATTGATGTAAATTTGTCATCTTTACGCACAATATGCATCAATCTTTGTGCACTGTTGATTTCTCCAAGTGGAATGACAAGTTGACCTCCATTTTTATTTAGTTGGTGTATGAGAGCTGATGGAATTTGTGGTGCAGCAGCTCCAACGTGAATGAAATCGAAAGGAGCATCTTCTTTCGCACCAATCCATCCATCACCAACTCGAAGTTCTA
>JNBS01004994.1:0-14728 GCA_002081575.1 Thraustotheca clavata
AATTCTGTTCACGTGCTAAAGCAACTTTAACTTTTTCCGTCTATGCCAAAGCATAATCAATTAACATAAAATCTCAAGTTACTTGTTGCATTTGTGCAAAACCATGAAGAGCTACCGTCACAAAATGGTCTTGGTTCCAGTTAAAAGTAGAATGGAACTCGGTATCAATATCACGCAAACGTAAATGCTTCTCCCATAGACGACATTCAGAAGTAAGCTCAAGAAATAAATCCATTTTGCGCATTGTAATAGATGGTGTATTACTACGAACCGCCAACATGCAAACACTGGAACTAAGTAGACCCTAAACCCATGTCAATATTTGTACAAGTTGTTATTAAAACCTCTTTGCTTCGTTTTACTCGTTCAATTTCATCTTTCAGTACATGCACCCGATGTACAATTGTGTCTTTAGTTGCATTTAGATAAGGTACCCAGTGACAAGGATTAGAATGACATGCCATACACCCACCAACACCAAGATTATTTTTCTCTAGTTCCAATTGCTCTTCCTCGACAGTCTTGGCCACAAGCGCCTAATATACATAAGTGATTTACTCTTAAGTTGACGAAAAATACTTGTTGAATTGCTTGTTTTTGCTTTTGAAGACTTGGTTTTGAAACACGAACGCCCTTCTGGCGTTGGAGTTTAAGTTGAATTTTCTTTTGCTGTTCACGTGCTAATTGTGCTTCTAAATCCGAGTCCGAATCTGAAACATGGTTTATACTTTGATCCGATTTCTTTTTGTCATCGCCATCTTCAAAATGCAGCAATGATTTAGGATTTTGAAATGACATCCATTCAGCTTCTTCCCTTTCAGTCAATTGACTTAATAATAATCGATCTAGTTCTTTTTCCAGTTCTAATCTTAATACTTTTGTTGGAAAACGCTGAGGAGCACTATGGAGTACACTTGAGTCCATGAATTCGCTGGTATTGGTGATAGCCTATATAATTATGAAAATCTTGTAATATTTCTAGTCTACTCGATCCAGTTCATGAAGAACAATGCGGCATCTTGCATCGATATCAACTTCAATTACTTGTCCTTTTTGTGTATGATCGACAAGAGAATGCTTAAAGGCAGTAGATTTCTCAGTAGCTTTAGCTGGAGGACCATATAATAATTCATCAACAAACGTGGAATCATAAGTAAAAATGAGCATACGTGCACGTCGATCATCAGCATCAAGCATTGCAATACCATCGTCGGGAGTTTTCAATATTGCTATAAGATTATCGTGGGTCCATTTCTTCGCTGCTGCCACTTGGGTGATAAGTCTTGAGTGAAAATCAGGATGTAAAACTTTATCAAGAGCAAGCCATGCTTTTTGATCGGCAGTCAAAGCATCTACAAATATTGAAATCAAATTTGTGCAAATTAGTACCTAAAGGTAGTGTTCGCAATATAGAAGCTGATTTTTCAGCCTTAACTATGCTTGGGTGCTTGGAAGCTGGTTCATCACGAAATTTTAGCATTGTTTTGCGAATGTCAATTTCTTTTCTATTGAGAGCATTGTATGGTGCAGTAAGTATTCGCTCAAGTTCAGGTGCAGTGTAAGCGTTGAGTATTTCTTCTGCTTTAGATAATGCATAGCCTTGAGGAATGGTTGATTTTTGATTAATTTCATGGTTCTCATGAGCTGCTTCGATTTCCCAAAGGTACTAAAGTTATGAGTGTTTTTATCAAATTAAGTGAATACCATGTCAGGATGTCGAATACGATCAAGTAATACCCACTGTCTTTCAATACCATCTAATGACAGCTTTTGTTTCTTGTATTTTCGTCGTATCCTCTGAGCTGAAGTTAGTTGCTTTGGTAATTGGTGACGAAGCGCTGCTAGGTCTCTCCATCGCATTTTTGCTGTTTTCACAACATTATAGTCAGCATTAAGGGCATAAGCAATCTAAGAGCTTCTTGATTTACTGCAACAAAAATGGTTAAATACTTTAAATCCAGCCGTAGGTCCTTCCATTCGAGCTGCTGCGTATGGGAGATGTTGTCTTGCATAGGTTAAAGCTGACTCAAGTTCTGATCGTTCGAGTAATAATTTAGCATGCATAGATGCCAAGTGATGCAATCCTAATAAATTATGATTGAAATCTTCCCGATGTAATACAAACCTTGTTTTATGTCCTTAATTTCTTCTTGTCGAATGGCATGAAGCTTGCATTGTTTGGCAAAAGCTCGATCATGAGTGCGAATCTAATTACAAAAGGTGATGAATACAAAATAAATTTGAAAGATTTACTTGTGCAATAAGTTCATCGCGGTTTAATGTTGATGACTGATTTAATATTGTTGCACTTTCTAGTTGACGTTGTAAATTGATCATTTTACTTTCCTGTTCTCTTGCAAGGCTCTTTGCTTTTGAAGATGCTTTTTCTACAAGCTCTAGCTTTCGTTCAGCAAGACGCATGCTTTCCCAAAGTTCTAGGATTTCAACTCGCCCGATCTAAATTGTAGTTAGATTGTGAGTACCATTTTAAGAAGTGATACTGGAAGTCGGGCTTGTTGAGTTAAGGCTAAATGTTTGGCATGCTTTACAAACTCAAGAGCTGGAGTAGCTTTATGCATTGCAACAGAAATGGAATACGTTGTTTCAGACTAAAAAGAAATTATTTGATTCCATATTAAGTAAATCATAAGACTTACTGGGCAGCCGATTACAACATGATAAGTGCCATAAGATATTGGAACACGTTTTGGCTTGTGCTGAATTACTATACGTCCCATAGTTTCGGATGTATTAAGATCAACTTGTTCATAGTTCACTTGACCTATTGGTTCTGGTTTTCCAACTGAGGTTATATGATAAAGCATTGCAGCTAATCGACCAATTTTATACCCAGTAGCACCAAAGCGTCCTACACTAGTTTAATCAAATATACACCACCTAAATTACCTTCAAATACTACAGAAACAGTAATACTGACAGCCATTTGATTTACAAGTATTTCGTGGGTAGCACTTTTTCGAGCTCGTAAGTGACACTTTGAAGCTTCAAGCACAGTAATCTGCTCCTTTGTATCTACGACTATTGTAGCTCTTTCATCAGCTTCTAGGAAATGATTTCAATGCAACATTTAATATCCATGGCTTCGTACCAATTATATCAGCAAGTGTAGCTACAACAACAACCTGCTGAGCATGAGATTGCAAACCACCGTACTCCTGTAATACAGACCAAATTTCACCTTCTTCCTTTGTCATTTGAGGGCTCCAAGCTTGTCCAGCAACACGAGTTAAAATATTTGTTTCAATATCTGGAAATCCTTGTGGAAAAGGTGGTAAAAGCGCTTTTTCTTCGAGTCTAGAAATACAAGCAAGCCAAAGTTGTTCCTTGCTATTGCACTGTGTCCAAGGCTTTTGACGAAGTGCTTCACCAAGTTTCCGGTGTAACATGGCATTTAAATCAAGCTCTATCATAAATATTATTTCCGAGTATTATTCTTATAGTAACCAGGTTTTACTGCAGCAGGGTCATAATAATTTTCGTCAACTTGATTAAGCACCACTGAACCATCCCCACAAGTATATTTTCTTAAGAGAAAATGAGCTCGGAGGTGTGATCTGTCCTTAATAAATGGTAAAGCCAAGCAAATCCGATTTGGCAAGCTTAAAATGTATTGTAGTTGCTCTAATGACAGTAGAGTTTGATAAAGTGGATCAAGGCGTATTTCTTGAGCTTCTCGTTCACTTAAATGGTTGTACAATAAAGTAACATCTTCAGCAAGTTTTAGATCAAGAGCAACCCATTCCTTTTCTTCTAAAGTGAGTTCAAACCTTTTCTTTTGACGAATTTGAGTAAGGTTAGGTATTGAAAGAAGTTCTAGAGCTGCTGCAGCAGAAGATTCTGATAAATTGCGAGCAACTTGATCAGCAACTAGTTCTTCCTTGACTGTGGTCAATGAAATAAATCGATCAAATTTTACCAATTGACCATGGGCTGATAGTAAGAGAGCTAAATTTTCAGTCACTTGCTTTATGTCAACTCGAAGTTTTTGACGCACAGCAGTAGCTGCTACTGATTTTTCATGAAGTTCATTCAGCACAACACTCAAAGTGCTAAGCTCTTCGTTACAGCTACGCTCCAAAGTTACTTTATCCACACGCTGGAGGGCTCCTAACAAGCATGATTAACTGGAAAAAAAATACAATAAACCTGCGATATAGATTGAACTATCAATCATTTTGGTAGAGATGTTGTGAATCCGATCAATTTCAGCTTTTAAAAGATTAACACGAGCTTCAGTTGTATGAATTTGATCAAGACGCTTAGAGTCGTCCAGATTCTCCTTTTCTTGTACTTCCTAAATAGCAGTAAGTTAAAATTTGCATAGCAAAATACTCGAAGTATAGCAAGCTCTTCGTTAGCATTTGTGATCATAAGACTTCCTTTCTCGACCAACTCTTTTACAACCCCTTCTGTTTTCTTTTGTAATAAAGCTATACTTTGCATTGCTCGATCAAACATAGTGACTTCCTCCATTGCAGCACTAGTTACTTCTTGTAGTTGAGCAATCTACAATTTCAATTATATCCATGTTGATAGAATATATTTACTTCTCGTGTCATGCCTTGTATTTTTTCACGTAATGTACGAATGGCTAATGGGGTTGCTGGCACAAGACGTATCACTCCACCAGCATCAGGTTTAGCTATGACATTTTCATTCTCTGCTCGATGCAAAGCCTAAGATTTATTAGCTGGAAAAGTACAAAGTAGAATGACATACCCTGGTTAGATTATTGCAATTGCGAGTTATATCTTGTAGCTGACGATTATAGCCATTGTACTTTGTAGTTGAAGTTGTTTGTTGAGCTAAATTACGCTTCTTCTGGGTTCGAACAGCAGCGGCATCTTCTAATATACAAGAAATACCTTGAAGAACTCGTGGAATAGACAAGCTAACACCAAACTCAATGCCATAGCTATCATGCAGTTAGCTAGTTTATACAAAAAAGTTGATACCCTTCAATATCACCACGTAATTTTACTTGGTTTGCCTCGAGCTAGACCACATTAAGGTATTGTTGTTTATATTGTACTACCTTGCGTTGGAGATCCCAAAGTTCTGCTTGGAGGTTTGCACGCTGAGCAGCTCTTTGAAGTCCTTGGTTTATTTCTTCCTATTTAGAATTCATAGTTTGATCAAAAGCATAGTTTACTTGTGCTATTAAAGCTTCTTTGCGCTCTTCGTCTAGCTCTGCAACAGTATGAAGAGCATTCCGATTACACTCTTCCCATTCAGCTCGCTAAATGCACTTAGTATTTTACTTCAGATAAAGGTACTTTTGCATCATAATGTTCACGTTTTCTACTATGGTCATCTTGAAATTCCATTGCCTGACGTTCTTTTCTTTCAGCTTCAAGAATTTCTTCAGCTTTTAATCGATGTCGTTCCCGTGTTGTAAATTCAAGCTCTTCTTTTCTCAAACGTTGTTTTTTCCTTTCCAAGTCACGGCGAATTTTTTGTTGTTTCTCTTTTTCATGTCGTGAAAATTCTTCATGTTGTGCAGCTTGACGAGATTCTATTTGAGCTTTAGCTTCGAGTGAATCTTGATAAACTGCGTCTTCAGCTCTAAAAGCAGCTTCTAAAACTTTGAGCAATTCCTAAAGCATTTTAGTTATTAAACCATACCAATGTATATACCTCATCTGGTACACCAAGATGCATGTCAATATCGCGATCAACAAGTTCTTGGCGAACTCCTTTAATACCTTGTTCATCCAAAATAGCTTGCACACGAGGTGTCTAAAGAGGTTTACGCAACATTGCTTCTATCTGTATTTAACATACCCACTTTACTTGTTCATCTTGGATGTTGTTAATTGAAGTTGTTGTATGAACTATTAAAGAATCATCCCCGTCCAAAGAAATTTTTAAGCGTTTGTACTCATCTTGGTATTCATTAATTGCTGAATTTGTTCTTGGGTCATCTAACTTTGTGGTTTGAGTGGCTTCGGTGACCTGCTGAAGTATATTTCCAACCACTGAAGTTGTAAATTGAAGAAAAAAGGAAGACCGCTCTTGAGCAAGTTCGTGTCCAGATTTTAACCAGGCAGTATAAATTGAATTCTTCGACTGAAAAGCTAAAGGTAAAGTTTCTACGGCCAACCTTTGTTCTTGAAAGTTGGACACAGTAGCTGAAGATATCCACTGATTTAGAGAGCCATGCAATATTATTAAAGGTATGTGCAAATTTCTGTAAAAGTTGAGACAATAGTTTTCACCAAAACTTACCCAAGTACTGTACGGAGATCGTGATATTTTGATATGTTTTTTAGTCGATGGTAAAGTAGCATTCGATTCTTTGGAGCTAAGAAGTTATGGCGATGCTCGAAGAACTTTGCCATTGCTACATCACGCGAGTTCTACATAGTATTAAATCAGAATGAATTTGAGTTGTACTTGATTTAAATAGCCTTCACTGAACAATAATTGAACAAGTTGTTGATGACACTCAGCATCATTATTGTTCTCAAGCCCACGGCAAACCTAAAGTTCAATTAGATAACTTATCATACAGGAAAGCATACTGCATGTAACTTAGACTTGATTGTACTATCAACCTTACAAAATCCATTAACGAGAAGAAGAGCCCCAAAGCCTTGGTTTAAGACATTGAGTTTGGGCTCCTCTAGGGCTGTTATCTGTACAAACATTAGTTTCTATTAGTGATATACTGCAAACCAGAGCAAAATGACATGCCATCGAAGCACCTGAGCCAAAACCAAGAAGCAATTGTGGCACTGCTCCTACCCCAGAACGCGGTTGGGGAGTCCATTGCCTAGTTTCCATTAAATGTAGAATCAATCGACCCATCCATAGCGACATCGTAGCATTAGAAATAACTACATGGGGTTGAGAGCTGTGAAGGGTATTTCAGATTACTTGTGTCTGCATTCAAATTGTTTAAGTGGCCAACGACTAGAATTTTAGCCATTGGGTAAGTTTGAAAGAAAGGCCGTAGCAAAGCATCAATCATTTCAATCGTTTGAAAAGCATCAAGGACAACAATAATTCGCGCACTAACTCTGGATTCTTTTGTATCAAGATGACGGCTCTCTTTGCTCCGGGCTAAGGCTTGACTTTCACCAGTGGCGTCATAATCTCTTTCAGAAGATATTTCATTGTCTTGGATTTGAAGGATGGCATATCTACGAGAATATTAGTAAAATTGACATTATTCAACATACTGTAGACTTATTTCTTTATCAACCGTGAACGTAGAATATTCTGTATCGACTTTGGCGAATTCAAGGTCTGGCATTACATCGGGCTTTGGGGGTGATACTTGGTTTGGCGAATTAAAAACATCATCACTACTTTTTTCGCTATCGCTTTCGCCCTGTGTTACTTGTGATGGCATCGGTAATGGACGCTTTTTCGAGAGATGTTGTAGCTCTCTTAAAGCCCGCTTGCTTCGATCATGTGCCCATTGTGGAAGGCCTTGAGCTGAAGCCAAAGCTTTTTCTTTCGTAGTTGGCTCGTGCATAATGCTAATAGATTTTTTGGCTCGTTTAGGAGGAGGTGGTCTTGCTGTTGGTGCTAATTTCTTTTTCTTTACAGGTTTGATCTTTCGCTTCTTGTACAATGTACAGCCAGGATCACATAATCGATGAAAATCACTGAATACGAGATGTGTTGAGCTTTTTTCTGACAGCTGAAAGAGCAAAAGACTAGCAACTTCAACCGTGAGTGGAATCCCAAGAGAACGTAAACCAAGTATAAACTGCGAAAGATCAATAACACCTTCTCGCATTGGATCAAAGTGTGAAAATGAATCTTCAATTGTTATTCCACGACTAGCTGCAGTCATAAGTAGCTCGCGAAGTGTTGCAGCAGCCTCGGCACATTTCTTGGCTACATTCGACATGACATAAGGATTGCGTTTTCAAACGACAAGATAAAAGAAACGATATCGAAGTATACTATGCTGGAAAGGACGGTCCAGAATGTGTACTTGCTACCTAGCAGGCTCAAATGTTTATGGTTGCTTTTTATCGTCTGCATCACATTACAAAGAGCTGGAATGTCAACTACATTACTCATAGCTAATTATTATAATGGTGTGTATGATTATACAAACCTCAAGTATAACTATCCAATATCACTTAGCTAGGAACCAAATCAACTTCTAATGAGGAATGGCCGATTTACGCCTGCTAAATAAGTAATCAGTAGCTATCGAAAACATTTGCAGCTAAGAGAGGTAGCAATGCCACTACAATTTTAAAATTAGTTTGAGAAACTTACATCGATTGGCGCTTAGACGTGTACATGGACGACACGGATGAGTTAGAAAGGGAGTGGGCAGCTCGTGTTATTCAACAGATTTGGAAAGAATATACGGATCACCGCTGGTCTCAATGGCGGCAATCTCAAGAAGAAAGTAATCCAAGCAGTAGTAGAGAAACGTGTTCTGAAGGGGAATCAAGTGCACCGTCATCGGCCAGAAGTATAGCAAACTCAAGTCATTCGATCGAAAACATTGGGCAATTAACTCCAGCTCAAGAAGTGTTTCTTGCTCACTTGGAATCAGATCCATTATATCAAACTTTAGCTGCTACAGAGAACGAACTGGACAAAGACGTAGTGTTACTTAAAAAGCAACAAGAATTAGTACAATTGCAGCAAAACCAAATACGTGCTCGGCAGCTAGCTAAAGAAAGAGAAGAAAAAGAGCGACGAAAACTTGCTCGAAAACGAGTGAAAGAAATTCAACAAAGACGTGCTGAAGAAGAAGCTAAGTTTCGGGAGTTGGAAACTATGCAGATACTCCGCGATGTCGATTTCAACAAACGTACACCACATCAGCCAAAGAAAACACGACCACGACCGACATGTGCACAACCGAAAGAAGATTTTCTTCCATTAGATGTACCTCTTCGAAAGGTGTATCCGCGTCTACCAAACCTAGGAGCGGTGCTTGGCATTGTCAATATTTTTCCTAAATTCCCCAATTAGATCAAACCTACACCTCGAGCAGAAGAGGAAGTCAAACCCGTCAAAGTAGATTACAAAAAGACAATCGCTTGTTATGCTCAAGATTTAACACCTCTTGTAAAAGGAGAAAAGCCCAAACGTGTTAAACATCATGTACCGAAGCCCAAAAAAATACACAAAGCAAAGCGATCAAAGCCATTGTTATCAGTAAGCAATCAACTAGATGACATTGTCGACATCCCTCCACCAATAACACTTCCACAACCAGCTAAGAAGTGTTCCAAGATATCATCCTCAACACCACTCACTGCAGAAATCAAAAGTCTAGCTTGGATGAGTGCTCTTCAAAAAGAGTTTGAACAAGGGTTGCTTAATGAACCACCACCTATGCAGCTTCCAACAACAACTCAAAACTTTACCGACTACGAATGCACTTCGACAATAATGTCTAGTATGACTGCATCTCCGATGACACCAATGGTGCAGCAGCCGATTGCTCAAGTTGCCAATACTGAGGTTGAAGCCACAGCACTATTAGCATCTCGAAGAGAATTTTTAATGAGCAAGTATGGCACAATCCAGCCCTCTGTTCCCGAGCCCATACAACTTCCAAACGATAAAAGCCATTGTGGTGATTCGACGGATCGTCTGCAATCCATATTGAATAAATACAAAGTTGTAGCAACAGCGAATGACAAAATAACCCCATCTAGTACCCAGAGTTTGCTAGCCAAATATACAAAGACACTCTCCTTAGAAAACATGTAACTTAATAAACCAACATGAACTAAATTCCCACATCACAAAAAATACCTCATTCAGATTAGCATGGAGATCGATTAACATCAAGTTCTTGCCCACGTTGTTCTCTCTTGGTCTTTTCTTGCCTTCTTCATTTCTGCAGCATGCCTCATTTGCAGGTCCCGATTTCGCTTCAGACGATAAACAAAGGACAGACCCAAACCAACCACAATTAACCAACCACTTCACATACGAGTGCAGTGGCAGGCCATAAGTGAGTTCATCCAAATCATATTTAGTACAGCGAGGCCCCGCCCAAATGCCAACACTACATCAACGCTTTACACAAGACCCAGTGACACTACTTGCTGTTGCACAATCATCATCACCCTGGGTTCGTCATTGCAGATGCCGGAATCTCAAAAATGGGAACTTTATCAAGCATCCATCGCACATAACCATCGTTTCCAGTGACCCTAATCAAATTGTTAACCAAAGCACGAAGATCACCAATATCGAACCATTCCAGTTGGTATTGAAAGGAAGTGTAGGCGATATAGTTACTGTCCCAATAGTCTGAAATAGCGTCCATTTGATATTCAAATTTCTCCATCATGTTGGTTGGAGACTGCATGTTCGTGCGTTGGTATCCACACTTCGGGTTTTGGTGTGTAAATCTTTGCTGGAGCTAATTTTCTTAATGTCCTGCTGATTGTCGGTGATGGTGGAGTTTTGTGCAGCAGCAACAACATATTCATGTTGCTGCACAAGTGTTGGATCGGGAGTACAAAGATCGTTCGCTGCATACCGTAGATTGGTAAGTCAAATGTAATTTGATCTCAAACGTATTTTAATATATTAAGGATGTTGCTGTGGGTGCTCAAGCATGATTATCTCAGACTCTTGAGATGGATTTATCATAATTTCCGATTCTTGTTGGGGTTGCATTTGATTTTGGGACGCTCGTCTAGCCTCTTTCATTTCTGCAGCATGGTTCATCTGGAGTTGACGATTTCGCTTTAAGCGGAAGACCAATGAAAACCCTAAACTAACACCAAGCAAGCCAACAATACCACTTACGGTATACAATGGAGGGCCAAAAGTGTGCTCATCCAAATCATATTTGGTACAGCGAGGTCCAGTCCAAATACCAATACACTTGCAACGCTTATTTACACACGATCCGGTGACACCACTAGCTGTTGTGCAATCATCGCTCGTTCTACAGCTAGCACCTCCAGCAACTGGGATATCCAAATTGTTGGCATCTGTGTAGTTAAGAATATGTCCTTTAATAAATTCCTTGGTAGGATGGGATGGGGGATCACAGCCGACACTCATCGTTTTATTGTCTTGCCTACAAAGGTATTGAGTAATAATTGACTGCATTTTTGTACCAAACTCTGATGTATTCAACTTCCATAAACATGGGAAACGAGTCGCAAATACTCTGTGTGGTGTTGTACTGCCATGTTCCTGGGGCGGGAATTGTTGCATTACCTCGACATGGACCAACGACATAATTTGGAGGCATGGCACCTACAAAGATAAATATATGGCGCGCTAACAATGCATTTGATTACCCCAGGCAGATGACATGGCTACATTGAAAATGAAATAACTTGGTTCTTCAATCATAATTTTCTTTGGGTTGGTTTCTTTTCCACCTTGTGGAGGGTTCGTCATTGCAGATGCCGGAATCTCAAAAATGGGAGCTTTATCAAGCATCCATCGCACATAACCATCGCTTCCAGTCACCCTAAGAAATATCAGTGTATTCTTCAGGATGATCTAAACCATTCAAGTTGGTACTTTGAAAAAGATGCATAGGGAATGTAATTGATATCCCAGTTGGAGGAAATAGCGTCCATTTGATATTCAAATTTCTCCATCATGTTTGTTGGAGACTGCATATTCGTACGAGGGTTATCACATTTGGGATTTTGACTGTCTCGATCACACAAAAAGCCTCCCTTGTAACCATTTGCAACAGGAAAACACGTTCCTTTGTAGTTGATTCCCCAATGCAATTTTCCTTTGCCGTCTATCAATCCCAAGTCTGCGTGTAAATCTTTGCCGGAGCTAATTTTTTTAATATCCCACTGATTATCGGTGATGGTGGAGTTTTGTGCAACCGCAACAGATTCATATTGCTGTACAAGTGTTGGATCGGGAGTACAAAGATCATTAGCAGCGTATCGGAGACCTTGGTACCAGGATTTATGACCTCGGCTAGCATACGCAGCAGTGGTGACATCAGCCATATTTGCGCCAGGAGTTAAGCAATTTTTGTTATAATAACAAGCAGTATAGCCAACCCCGTGGCGGCCTTGAGGATCGACATTAGAAGTGTTTTCGTATAGCATTGTAGCCGTAGTTAAGCGATACTCATCTGGCATCCCAGGTGCAATTTGTACTGATGATGAAATAGCCGTCCCACCGCCTTCGAGGATATCGATTTCAGGTGATCCACGACCCATATATGGATGCATGCCATAACCTGGATTGGGGTCACATGCTGAAATGCGCTGACCGCTTTTGTAGCGCTCGTCGCATTCATTGTATGTCCAAGGCCACATGCGATTAGTTGATGCAGCAAATAGAGCACGTCCCAAATTGCCCATTAACCATAAACCTGGCCATGTTGGATAATAACTAATGTCGGGAATACGATCACTAGGCTTAACAGGAACATCTTTTTGTCCATCCCAGCGTTTTTTAGTCACATGAGGATTTGTTGACTCCTTGTTGGTGGCACCAGGTAGCTTCATTGAGATTTCAAAAAATCCTCCTTGGACACAAAACTTGTTCCATGTTTGCATCATTGATGATCTATACCACTAGATATCATGTTAGATTACTGAATAATACAATTGAATGTACCATTTTCTTCTTTGTCCACCCAGGGACATCGGCCCATACATTGTAGTATTCAATATCGACTTCAACGGAATCAATTTGAATGTAAAGGGTCCCATTCTTATTGTAGGAATTGTTTGGTGAGTATACTTCAATGGCGCGGTTAACACCATCAGGAATATCAAGTGACATCCACAAATGATCTTCGCCCGCAGTATAATTGCGCTCGTCGTTTTCAAATTCGTCGCTCATAACAAGGTGCCAGGTATCACCACGGGAGCTAATCATAGTGTATTTGTCTTCAGGAGTATCGACATCGATCCATGTTCCAATTCCAGATTTTGTGGCTTGTGTGGTATCACCAATGTCTACAGCAGTGACATAAGCGATAAATAGCACTGCCAAGAGCAGCATGTGATGTATTGATAAATGACACCGAACGAAATTTTTCTGCAGTAAAAGCCATGAGACGCACAACGTAGTTTTTGCACTGTATCCGTTGGTCACCCGGCAAATTCCTGTAGACGGCAATGGTACGGTGGAGGCTTTCACATATGCTAATTGATTATTGACTATGCTCTCTACGATAAAGTAGTTGATTTAGTGCCAATTCATGAAACTAAGACAAGAAAATTTATCAACGTACTACTATTGCCCTGGATTCTGTTAACGTTATGACGACTTATTGCGTTATATGCGAACAGTTTATCCATCTTGATCCTATAACCAACTCGTTTGATTGTGCTACAGGAGTATGTGTTATGTGGTTAGAATAGGAATGACACACGCGGTTCTTCGTTGTGAGGGACTTCTATGAATCACTATGAATATCTCTTGTAAAATCTGTTTTTAAGCCGAAGGAAAATATTTTCTCAAAACTTCGTATCTGCAAATCTCTCTTACACACATGACATGGTGGGATGTAGGAATAACAATTAATCCTGCAAGATTTTCCTGGTAAATCAAGTCAAATCATCACCGAGAGGAAGTTAATTGACAGTCTAGAATTATCTAAAGAAAAGGTGATAATTTTGGTGGTGTTGTGTGCATGTAGCTACTAAAATGAAAAATATGATGAGCTTACCCAAAAATTGTGCTGCAAGTGAAGATATTTGAAAGCAACTACTGTAACGTTATTACAATATATGGCAAACAGTATAACCAATGAAATACTAAATATTGGAAGCAAAAAGAGTACTCGCACGACACTTAGTAGAAATATATGTCACGGTGTTCCAATGATGTGTGAAGACGTTTTCAGTCCGCTTTTGATATGATTACATTTTCAAGTCCGCATTCACATAGAGAACAGCTGTTGCAAACTAGCCAGCAGGTTAGAATTATGGTTAAGCATAAGTAATTCTATGTAGGTTAACTTGACAAAATTAGTTGTACATACTGGAAGTAGATACTTCGAGTGAATTAAATTTGTCACCGGAGCTCCTCCTTGTGCAGCTGAAAGCTGCACAATAGTCAACTTCATGGAGTAACCTTCAGCTCTAGGCTATCATGGCTTTTCAGCTCAAGACTGAACTAATTATACGCCTTTTGGTGAACTCTTCATTGCACTGGGCAAAAGTCCCAATGGAGGAATTTTACCATTTACTAGACGAAAACTCCGGATACAATGTAGCAAAATTTCTGCCCATCTTTTGATCTCATTTAACCTGCGTACAAAATGTAGTGGGCATTATCTGCCAACAATGCGCCGCCAAAATGCTTTGTAGCTGAGGTAGCAATAGCTGGATACACTCGTTGTATTCAAACCCTTATACAAACTACGGGTTAAAATAATCAGTTTGTATTATATTTGAAAAAGAAAATATGCAACCGCCAAGGTCACCGCCATCTCTAATGACAGTACACAAATAAGATCTTATTCAATTTACAAAGTGAGGTTATTCTCGTTGTAATAGCCTATGATAGAAATCAATGTGAAATCTCGAATAAACTCATGTAAATTAATAAAATTGCCTGCATAAGTTCCATTGGAATAGCCTTTAGTCACCAGACTGGATAGAAGCAAGACTCGGTAAGTTTTACTAGCTGTACGAGGTCCTATCTAAAGTGTGTTTTATACTTGATTGAAAGCAGACAACAACTACAATGCATGCCAATCATTTTGCCTTTGGTGTTTTGCCTATGAATTCACTCTCCATTGCTTTTCTCGCTA
>JNBS01004999.1:0-13279 GCA_002081575.1 Thraustotheca clavata
AGCTATTCTAGCATACATAACATGTCTTGTTGTAAATTTTTACCCCGACGTCACCAATTACATTTTCAATACATGTGTGCTGAGTGCCATGTCAGCTTACTCAACTCAATGTTATGGGTACATTTATCTTCGTCGTAATTTCAAAAATCTCGATCGTAAATACAATAGTCCATTTGGTATTCCTGGTGCGATTTTTGCAATGGCGGTGTGGGCCACAGTTGTGATCTCTGTGCTTGCATTTCAAGATGACAATGGTGTCGCGTTTGGTATATTTGTAATAATTGGTATGTTTTCGTTGTTGTATTATCACGTATATGGCAAACATCACCAAGGTTTTTCGGAAGAAGAGAAGGTACTTTTTATCACACACGTGGCAAAGTGTAAATGTTTTATTTTAAAGGTGTTTTGATATTTTGTGTAGTTAACGCAGCTAAGAAATACCGCACTTCCACCAGGGCTATCCCTCAGTCGTTGACAAAGAGGTTGTCTTTAAGCATTTTTAAATCATTCAAATCATCGACAAGAAAAGTTATTGTTCAAACATAGAGTGTTGCATCCAATACTTCTGGAACAACGCATACAACAAAACACCAAGTGAGCTCAACCGATTAGATAGGAATTTTTATAATGCTTAATCGTTACAATGATTCAGTGTATTCTTCTTGGAAATAATGAAGAAAAGGAATGGAAGCTTGTAATGTTGATCTCGATACCGCAGTTGATATTTTAGTTGTAGTGTTACAGTGGCTTCAATTTCTCGTTGATACCTTACTTTTCTGCTTCTCGCACAGTCTTTATGCAACATTTCGATGGTATCATTGCTTTGCCATTTCTTCAGTGTAGTTGTGAGTACGGTGAAAAATAATACCTAGTAGGCATATTTGGTAAGAAACAAAACGTATTTGATGAATTCCACAGTGCTGCTGAATATTTGATTACTGACGCCTGCACAGAGTCATCAAAGGTTGCTATTATCATTGCTGAAGGCTACACCAAGCAAACACGAAAGTGCAATCTTGTATAGCCTCCATCCATCAAATACTCATGGTAGATCGAATGGCGGGGGTCTTTTGCTTAATGCTTCTACTGCAAACAGCATGCTGATTTGTTTGGTTGTGCACTGGGTGTGATGGATATGTTTCATTTTCACAAGTTTAAATAGCTGAACAATCGACTATGGTAATCTCGACAAACACAAGGCTTTCGACTACCAAATTAAGTATTGACTACTATACTATGTCTCATCTTTCAAAGGATCACGCACTAAGTCCACTATTTGAGAACAACCACGTTAAGTACCTAGCTACACTGTGCTAATAACAATTATTGCACTCATTTAAACGAAATGACAAGATGCCGCCTTACTCTCTATATGTAGCAAAAACACTAAAATTTTAAAGAAATTATGTTTGCATACATTTGCGTTCCAATTATAGTAACTACATCAGCTATTATAAACCTTTCTACAATCTTAAATCCATTTGACGAAATATCCATTACTTTAGACAAGCTCCTCAATAATCCAAATAGATAAGGAAATGTCACGGTTCACTTTAAAACTGCCATCATGTCAAAAGTGCAATGTGCAGTGTGTTGCAGTACACTGTATCTGATTTTCACGTGAGAATCATCCGTGAGAAACACTGGGAGCATTGCATGTCGCGACTGCACCCATGAATTAAACCAAAAGAAAAGCTCTTTATACCAGTAAAACAAGTCCAATTCATTTGGTTTCGCATTTGGACACAAAAGCACAACACACAACATTATGTGAAAAATCACGTGAATTGGGGTTCAGGTTGAATCTCAGTTCTGGATTTTTAAGTTCCGATGCACTCGTCTCCATCCTCGGCGTGTTGCATCGCGACGTGTATTGCTCTTGTGCTTTCTCTAGTACTTGTATTGTGTTTAACATTGCTTTACTGGACATTACCTCGTGTGCCTGCTGCAGCTCACGATTTCAGTAAAATATCTGCCCAACGCTTTGCGACTTCTGTGGAGCTCATGGATGCATCACCAATTCCAGGCGAAATGAACAATATCTTAATGTCATGGAGTAATCCTTTATGTGAGATGCAAGCTATTCCTGCTGGACATAATAGTCTCTTTGGAGATTCAACGCAAGATGCTAGAAAACCTCGTTTTCATGTACAGTATTGGACACAAGGCAGCTGGCTCAGCGGCTTTGGTTCATTTAATCATATTGCTTTAGCTGTGTCATCTCCTGATAGTCTTGTTGATGGTGGTGATCTTTATAGCGATGATTGCTTTGTTGTACTTGAAAATGCAAAATATGATGTCACGTACTCATTTCGAGTACGTAGCCGTGTTGAGACGGCAATGTTTCAATTATTTACTCGACAATGGACTTCATGGAGTGATACAATAGCAGTTCCTCCTTATGAACCAGAAAATGAGACCTCAGAATGGAGTTTTTTGGATGATACTTGGTACACAGATCGTCGTACGTGGGTTTTATGTTTACTTACGATCGGTGCAATTGTGTATGCGTTGGCTATGTCCAAAGACAGAGTTAAACCAACAGGTAATCTTTATTGCATTGAGAAAGATTATAATGGAGATATCATAGTCAATATGAAAATACTGGAAGAAGAAGTTGCAAATTTAAAACAAGAATTGGCAGACGCTGAAATGGAAAATAAACTTTTGATGCGATTAAAAGGATATGATGTGGACCAATTGAGCATTGAAGAGTTGGAAGAACTTGAAAATGAACTCACAAGAAGCCTTGTGCATATTGCTGAAGTTAAAGACGCAATCATTTGATTAGGAAATATATTTATTAATCGCATCGGATCGTTAAACACTAACTACTGAGCGCATCAGCACTTGCATAAGCAAACCCCGAAAAAGTATCCGAGTTGGCACGTGCTTTGGTTTGGTTCTTCGCATCTTTGTCTACAATTTCTACACTTGGCAGTGGTAGTCGCGTGAACTCGGCTTCAAAGTTGAGTGGTGTTTCATCACTTGCAGTAGCACGACATGGTCGAAATGGTGGTGGCATTTTCAATGCAAGTAAATCATCCCATTCAATTGATTCAAAGAATGGATGTTGCTTTACTTCCCAAGCTCCTCGTGCACCAAGTCGTTCCGATGGATTTCGATTCAATAAAGCACGAATTAAACCTTCAGCCCGTCGAGACACATAAGGAGGAAAATGCAAACGTGCTGACCGAAGACGATCAAATAGCTTTTGTCGATCATTTGTGTACCATGGAGGTAAACCTGTTAGCATTTCATACAAGACCATGCCTACAAGAAAAAATACATCAATATATCATTAATATTGTAATGATACCAAGATTCCACCAGTCCACTGCAGTACCATGGCCAAGACGATCAAGAATTTCAGGAGGAAGGTATTCAGGAGTACCACATAGAGAATTTGTACCATATACACCGTCGGTGATGCCTTCCTTGGCCAGGCCAAAGTCGGCTACGAACTCTAAGTTGATCAAGATCAAATCAAGGCTTACCAAGCTTAACGTGGCCTTCTTTTGTTAGTAGAATGTTTTCGGGCTTGAGATCACGATAGACTACACCAAGACCATGAAGATGTTCAAGAGCAAGTGTGATTTCTGCAGCATAATAACACGCCATGTGCTCAGGTAATTTCTTCATACGAGTCAAATGATAAAACAATTCACCTCCAGGACAATAATCAAGCACAAAATACAAACGTTGAGGTGTTTGAAATGCAAAATGCAATCCAACAATGAATGGGTGCTTGGTATAGCCAAGAACACGTCTTTCAGTACGAGTATGTTCGACTTGTTTTCTCTTGACAATATTAGCTTTGTTAAGCATTTTCATAGCATAAAGTTTCTTTGTTTGATTGTGTCCAACAAGCACCACTTTACCAAACGATCCACGTCCAATGACTTGAATCATCTTAAAGTCTGTAAGGTTGACTCGTGGCGCATTGGAACTACTTCCTTGTAAATTCAAAAAATCTCCAGGTTGTTCAATAGGAAAAGGTGGTTGATCAGCTTTCCATGTTAAAAAGCGAACAACTTCTTCACATTCATGGGGATTTGTTGTACTGGAAAGTGGATCATACGTAAGCAATTGATCAAGCCATACTCCCAATTCATATTGTCTTCGAGCCAAAAACTCTGGTTCAAATGATCCGATGATTTTTTTAGGTGGTAGAGGTGGTAAACGCAATCGGGGACGTAGTTTCAGCTACTCAGCACTTAGTAATATACAAACTACAATCATCTAACCTTGTCAAACAAGACTGTAAACTCTCGATACCGTCGGTACACATTCCACGTTGATTCCCCACATCGCAATTCAATTGTATACACTGTGTACAATCTGTACATAGCATCTTCGACAAACGAATGTCCTTTCATCGATACAAAGCTTGCTTGTCTGCCTTTAGGGATTAAATACAACGCTTGTGCCCTCGAGTCTTCTTCCTACTCGTAAATACTCAGTATTTTGTTTCTAGAAAGTCGGCAATTTTCACCTCCTTAGCACGAACTTCATGGGTTTCACAATACCCCGATCGACGTGTATGAAAGAGAGTACAGCCCGCAAACTGACATGGTTGCAGTTCAGACGAACGGTGTTTAGTCACATCGACATGCTCCACATAGTCTTCTTCTTTATCCGAGTCTGGTACGTTTTCAATTTCGACTTCAGTGGTCGCATCGGACGAATATAATGCCAAAAGATCATGCCTACAAGCTCATTTATGCTTAAAAGTCCCGATAAGACGTACGAATCGGTGAGTTTTTCCTTCATCGCCTCGAGCGTGACATACTGCTGGTCGATCTCCTCCACGCGGTAGCTCTGGCCACTGTCCAGGTCCTTGACGAGGTACGCAGCCATCGTATCAAGCTCAAACTTGGTGCTATCGTCAATGCTATCGTCGGACGTACATGGACTGATGAGGTTGCTATTCCCGGACGACGACCCCATCGTCATCGCTTAAACAATCGACTAACCTTTGGAAATTTTATATTTCTACACAGGACATTTTAAAAATGTATACCTACCACCTATTTATTCTGACAGTTTATTGAATTCAACAAACTACGATCTTGATGTATTCTCTCCCAAACATCGTTTTTATTTTTAGCTCGTTTTACAATTTCCTAATTCACAACTTAGCTAATTAACTAAATAGGGATATGAATATATGTACAAGTAGCTAAATTATTAAAATGAAAAAACCTTTTTAACAACAGATAGTTGTTTTTCAGGATGTTCAAGCTCGGCAATAGCTTCCGCGACGTCTGTGTATGTTTGTGCTGCTGCATTAACAATTTGAGTAGATCCATCCTAAGAAATAAGTAAAGAAATGATTCAAGATTGATCAGTTGTACTTGATTGCTTGAAATGAATTCGGGAGAATGAAGTAAAAGATATTTGACAACATCTAAATGTCCTTCAATAGCTGCAATGGCTAATGGAGTAATGCCAAGCTATAGAATGAAAAGATTGAATGATTAGATGAAAGAAAAGAAAATTACCACATTGTCACGAGAATTAATGTTGGCATGATGTTCAACAAGTAACTTGACAATACGTAAATGTCCTCTTTGAGCTGCAATGTATAATGATGTATATGCATCCTATTGTACATTTTAATGTTTGAGATGTAGAGAGTGAATCCACTTTTCGACAAGCTTCAATTTTAGCACCATGCTCTAATAAAACACGAACCATTTCATAATGTCCTTTAGCTGCAGCAATGATTAAAGGAGTTGTTCCATCCTAATAGAACGAGTAAGTATTTTTATAGTTTAAAGAGCAAATAATACGATGCTTTGAGCTTCAATATTTGCTTGACTATCAATGAGAAATTGAGCTACTTCAATATGACCTTTTTTCGCTGCCATGTACAATGGCGTACATAGATCCTAATCAAATATCAATGAAATGGATTATGTACATTGTTAATACTTTGCGACAAGCTTCCATGTTGGCTTCCCGACCAACAAGATATTGAACTACCTCCAAATTTCCTTTTTTAGCAGCAACAACGAGTGCAGTACGACCATTCTAGCAATAAAATAAGCATTGTAGCATGAAATAGCATACATACTTTACGATTTGACTCCATATCTGCACCACGTTCAACTAAAACACGTACAGCTTCCGCATTGCCATGTTTAGCAGCGATATATAACGGTGAACGTCCTTCCTACGTACATTTTAACCATGTAAATATTGATTCTATACATCAGTCTTGCGATTAATATCCATTCCCTTGTCTAAAAGGTACGTAATAACTTTCTTGTGTCCTTTTTCCGCAGCTACATGTAAGATGCATATACCATTCTACGTCATTTTTCAAGTATTTTTCAAACAAGAATCGATATACAGTGCCCATGTTGATATCTACGCCTTCTTTCACCAATGTACGAAGTTTAGCAACGTCATTTGAAGCAGCAGCATCATAAAGCTGTTTGGACGCACTGCTCCCCATATCTACTTGGCACTGAACTTTCTATTCTGAGCTTTTCTCAATTGAGTTTGAGTTTGAGAATACGATGGACTTTGAATGTAACATTTGCCTCGATCGCGTCAAGGAGCCTGTTGTGACTCTTTGTGGACATTTATACTGGTACTGAAAGCTTATCAAATTAGTTCTGATGGTTTAATAGCTGGCCTTGTCTTTTTCAGGTAGAAAAATTTGTTTTTGATAAGATTTGAGTGATTTGCAGTGGATTTCGGAGCATAATGAATGCCCTGTGTGTAAAGCTGGTGTTACGAAAGAAAATGTCGTTCCTGTGTATGGACGAGGAGCAAATTCAATTGATCCAAGGTATTAGAATCAAGAATTTGTAAATTAAAGCTCAAATTGTAGAGTTTCACAAGCATTGGATGGAATTCCAAATCGACCGCGTGGCCAAAGACCTGAGCCTACAATACGAAGAAGAGCTCCTGTAAGTAAAAGGAAAAAAGATTTTTTTAATGTGTTTATACATAGCAACAAGAACCTGATGCATTAATGGGCCAACAAGGTCAAGAAGCCGCATTTTCACCAATGATTGGATTTTTTCCATCACTTTTTGGATTGCAATTTGTTCGTCAATATGTTTGTTTCTTACTATCATTATAATAGCATCTCATTTTTATGATTAGAATGCCACAATGAACATGCCATTAGGACATACTGGTCCAGGTAGAAATATCTATAAGATCATTCACTTTTATATTCTAGTTCCATTGACTCCAGCTGAAATACGACAGCAAGTTCAATTTGCTTTTCTATCGAAAATGCTTTTACTTATCGGCACCATTGTTATGCTCAGTTTAATCATGTTTTAACCCTAGTGAATTCTTCATTTTTAAAAAAACTCAAAAAATTCATCAAAAATTCACCACACAATCCTCTACAAACAGCACACAACCTCATCAAAACTATCATGATTTGCAATGTCGAGTCTACATGCTCTAAATACTCAATCTAATGCTAAATTATTATTCTTTATCATTAATAACGTAATAAGTATGTGATCATGTCAAAAAGGTCATTTCATAACTGCCTGATACGGAAATGTCACTGTGAATTTCAATAGAATAAGATGACGGATGATGGCAACATGCACAACAAACTTCACGGGCTAACAGCTTCTGAGCAGGTAAAGAAAATGTGAATTCTCAAGCTTATCTTTACAAGGTAGCCATTGTGGATGAGCATAACCAAGTCATTGGAAAGGCTGATCGTTCTGTAATGGTAGAGTCTTTATAAGTATGTAGCTGTTGACTAATTTGACCAGAGAGTGTACAATCTCCCTCATCGAGCTACGTACATTGTTATTCGCAACTCCAAGTAGGATAACTACATAAAACCCTATCTAATGATGTTCGAAGAGGCGAATTTTATGTTCAAAGACGTACTTTGATCAAAGATTATTGTCCAGGATTCCTTGATCCGATGGCAGGAGGTGTTGTGCAATTTGGAGAAAGTTTTCAAGAAAATGCACAACGTGAAGCTGCAGAAGAAATGGGCATTGTCAATACCCCATTGACATATATCACTACGTTTTTCTACAAGGTTGATGCAATATTTTGATGGCGGGATTGATATATTTTTGTAGGATGGAAGATCTGCTGTGTGGGGAGGAATGTTTGAGTGTGTTTATGATGGTCAACTCACTTTGCAGCCTGAAGAAGTATCTGAAGTGCTTTTGATGAGTGGTGAAGAAATCCTTGCTCGTAAAGATGAATTTACACCCGATGGCATCCATGCATTGGAAATCTACCTCAATCACAAAAAGTAGACTTGAACGTTTACTCGTGTATTGCTCGGGTTTATTCGAGTGTTTTTAATAGACGAAAGAGTCCTGCAGCTTCTCGAATTCGACTAAACTCGATGCAAAAGGCTTGCACTTCAATAATTAAATCCTATTGAGTTGCATCAAACCTTGTTATATGTGTAGTTCGTTTACCTGAACATTGATGATTTTGTTACGGATCAACGATTGCAAGAATACACACACAAGACGTACGAGACGATTTTGCATGTATTTGTCCTTGATATTTTCGCACGATGAAATGCAATTGGAAATGTACAAATGGATAAACTCGGTCGGTAAATCCACTGCTGTTGTAAGACGATTCACCACTTCCATCGAGTGCAAAGACATATCCATGTTGACCAAGGCTTGCAAATATTCCGTAATTTGGTTTGATGATTTTAACTTCAGGAGGCATTCTATCGCAATCATCGGATTGTTTTCAACTAAGTCGGGTAAACGTGCAGGTGTAAGCTGGCACGAGTACACTAACTTTGGATCCGATTCCAAATCAGCTAACACCTATCAATCCATTAATAAGTATTTTAAGCAAATAAGTGCTTACTTTTTGTTGCTGCGAAGGTATCAATGGTCCTGTAAAAGCTTTTGCCATTAAATCTCGTAGCTCTCGACCACAATCGACATCAATGTCTTCATACATTCCTGTATCCCAAAGCAAAGTAGGGCAATAATCGGGATTAAGCCACATATACTCGGTGATTTCTGGTTCTAAAATGGATGGAGCTGGTCGAACAAAAACTGGGTTAACGCTCTGAAGTGTGCACATTTCTAGATTCAGGTCTTCAGCTGTCAAAGTTGGGCCATCGTCCAAACTAATTGCAGCAATATCAGATGGAGAAGCATGAAGATTGTAATTTGCATGTTCTTGAAATTCGAGAGCCGAATGAGGCAAAACACCATGAATACCTTGAGCCAAGCTTTCAGGAATACGTGGAGTACGTTCATAATACAATTGTTTTTCCATATCAAGATTTAAAGCTGGCATTTTAGTTTCATTGCGAAAATGCGTAATTAATTGCTTTGCATTCATTGTTTTCTTTGTTGGTTCATTGCTTGATGCACTCATTCGTGCAAGCAAATGAACTAAATAGCGTTTTTCAGTTGGATCACCTTGTGGTGCTTCCAATGCTTCGACAAGAGATGGAAAGAAAGGATTTGTATTGGTCTCATTGCGAAATACTTCGCAAAGGATCCAAAAGCCCACAACACGTTGGGTACTTGTTAAAACGTTGTCCATCAACATTAGACATACCATGCATCCAACCTTAAAGTGGTCGTTCTTCGTAAACGAGCGCAGGAACATGGACACAACCACTTCCATAGACTTGTCTTCTTCCTATGCATTCATTAACAGCATTCAATTAACGTTCTTACGCTTAGGAGCGCTAAAAGCGGTCCCATTTCCCGTGCTTCCAGCATTCGGTCCTCACCCTTCACTGAGAAATGACGTCTTTTTAATTCCACTATTAATGCACTATTTCCACGCAACTTTACCATACAATAAAGTAATACATTACACCATAATCTTATCATTAAGTGGCGTGAAATTAGATGAAGTAAATGTATGGCAAAAGGTATATTTTCTACTTATTCATCAACAACACTAACTCGAGTTACAGAGCGTTCATGAGGTCGATCTCGAATTGAATGTAAAAGTTCTTCACAATCTTCTCCATTGTTTAATTTCGTCACAAAATCTCGTAGCTCAATTTCTTCTGGAGAATGTGTCATACAACCACCTTCACAAGCACAAGTTCCACCATATTCAACTGGTAAACAATCAGCATCAACGTATTCAAGCAATGCTTTTTTAATTTCTGCTTCACCAGATACAACAATTGTCTAGAACAACGGATTAAAATGGATTATTATGATTGAGAAAATACCTTGTCTCGAGTTTTAGGGTTGACCATTGGTGCTGCTACTTTCCAAATCATACCAAACCATCGAGGTGGATTTACAATGAATACTTTAAACATTCGTTCAGGATTGTAATTGCCAGCAATTAAACCAATTTTCTTGACAAATGCAAATACATCGGAACTCATAATGTCCATGGAAATACCCTTGAGATCGATAATACGAAGTTGCATGCCATTTGGATAAGAACGATTGTCAAGGATTTTCCAATAGTATTCTTGCATAAAAGCAGTGTGATGAAGAGCTTCAGCTTCTGTCACACCTTTAGAAAACATACTTTGCATACTTTTCTTCATCATTCCTGTTTTTTCAATTTGAATCATTCGGCCCATTTTATCCCGTTTGTGTACGTATAACACAAGTGAATCTTTAATCTAAATTGATCATTAGATTATGGGCAAAATATAAAGAGAAATACCGCATCAAATTGAACATTGGGTCTTGATAAAATCGTATCAATATCTTCTTCCTTTCGCCATGTCATCATAGCAAAATACCGTCTTCTGGCTTCAGCAACATTACCAGACATACCTTCCAAGAATCGACCATAAATGTCGTCGTCTGGTACTTCCATTTCTGTAGTTTCTTCATCCTCGATGGTCTTTTCTTTGCTGTTTAATAAAATCTTTGTTACATTTAATGAACGCCAAGTTGGTCCTTCAATAGCACTTTGTCCTCGTGAATCAATTAGTAAATGTAATGATGTAAAAAGATCATTGTTGGAACGAAGTACAAGTAAAAGTGCACCAGCTAAAAGTAAGCCACCACACAAAATAACAACTACTCGGTCTGAGCCCAAGAGTGCAACACTAAATAATAGGCCACTCAAACCCAAGCACAACAACAACCACAAGACACCTCCATTCGTAGGACCAGCTATCGATACATCTAACAAAAATTAAGGACAATATATCGATAGGTAAAAAAACCAGTCAGAATATGGACTTCTAGTGCTTCTTCATCATCACAATTTTGCTCTTGAGGATTTTCACATTGTTGTTTAACAGCATCTGATTTGATTAACATGTCATAAGTAAAGACAGCAACACCAGTAGTCATAGGACCAGCTACATATATGCGCAAGATAGAGCTGGGATACAACCCAATATGGGGTAGTGGTTCGAGTAGATTTGGAAATGCTTGGACAATAACTTCAGGCAATGCTCGTGTGTGCTGAAGAGTAATGGACGTGATGCTAAAATCTTCAGGTAATATTCCACGTTGTAATTTGTATAATGCATCTTGAAACATTTTATGTGTTTTTTGTAAGACTTCATGGATAGTTTGACACTGTTCTTTGTCTTTAGCTCGAATACGAAAGATTCTATCATTGATTCAGAGATGTAGTACTTGTAATTTATCATTACCTGCCATCGGAACGCACGACAGTCAAAATACGAGGGTGAGTATCACTGATATATATGTCTAAAATGTCTGTCATGTGTACAGTCGTTCGGACTTCACCAAGTCCTGCATCACTATGTTTAAAGCACATAACTTCAGCTGGAGTCACGATCAGCATTCGATCTTTCCAAATCATCATGCTCGAATTGAGATTTCGTGTTGCAAGTGATCTTCCCGTCATTTTAAGCGAACCAAGATACAACATTGTGTCCATCGTATCATCTTGTTCTTCCACAAGTGATGAGTAAAGTACACCACCAATTGAAGTATCACTTGTGCTTTCCTCAGGGAATGGTATTGATGCATTCTTTCGTAATCCTGCACGTTGCTGAAGCACTTCTTTAGTACATTTGTCACACACTCGCACTGCTCGTAAAATGCCATATTTTGGTAATGGTAATTGATTGCGACTATGTGCATTGCACACTGAATTGCCACAATTACGACAATGGTGTTTAATACGTCGAATTCCAAGTGAAATTTTACAAATATGACATTCCATTGCTGTCGAGTTTTTTGGTGGAGTTCTTCCTTCTTTCTTGGTATCATCCACTTTGGTCAATTTTGTTTCATCAACTTTCACATCTTTCTTTGCATCTTCTTTCTTTACTTCTTCTTCTTCTTTTTCATCTGATGGTGGTGATGGTGAACGCTCTTTTGGTTTAGCATCACTATTTCGATTAGAAAATGGCAAACGCAATCGTGGTCGAGGAAATCGACTCGTTGTTGTAGTTGTAGTTGGTCCTGTAGGACTTACTTCCTCTTTGTTATCCTCTGTGCCTGAGATTGAAGCCGTGCTTTTACGATATCGGATCATCGGCATGCTAAGTTGACTTAGTAGATGTACCCACGGACGAAAATGCCAAGTGCGAAATGTTGTTAGCTAGCGTTTGTTGAAATTCAACAATTTTTATATTACATACAAACTGTCAATCATTAAATCAAAACGGTACTTTAGGTCACATTGCACGTGCATGGACCAGCATACAAACTTGAAGATAACCGACTGATGTGATTACTGCTCTTAAAATGACCGATAAATGCTTTAATTTCTTCAGTAGCTTTATGGTTGATGCTACATAAAGAATTTAAGCGACTGTGGCAAGTAGAAGCAAAAAAACTACGTTTGTCCATCTGTGGTGTTTGGGATTGTGTATATTGAGCGGGTTGTGCTATAGAAATATTGGGTTAGCGCACAATTATGTTAATAGGACTGACCAAGTAGATTAGCACACTATGGTGGATTTTAAATCCAAATTGCTCAATGCAATGGCAAACGCATGAATTGCACTCAATGGAGATGTGTATTCTAATACAAAAACATGACGATCTTGAGTCCGACCAAAAATCATGACATTATCTTGACCATGGAGTGATAAAATAAAATTTTTCACTGATGCTACTTGTACACGTCCTTCAAAATTAAGACAAAAAGCTTGTAAAGATGCCATCCACATTGGTTGTTTATTGTGTAGCTCAATGTCACCTAGAGTCACAGTCATACGTCGTGGGGTTTGTCCATACGTCGCATAAAATTCAATTGTCATTTTGTCATTCATGTGGGTAAATGCATAAGAAGAGCCATCCGTGGTTCCAATCATTTTTGCAAATACTCGATTGTTGGATGAGCTGATGGTTAAATGAGAACAGTTGGC
>JNBS01005001.1:0-17677 GCA_002081575.1 Thraustotheca clavata
CTTGATTGCGCATTTAATGGTGGAGTTAGTGCACCTGCAAACGAAAGCTGAAAAGTGCCACTCATAGCAGTGAAGGGATAACTGTAAATGCCACTGACACTAGAAGCACCTAAGGTGACTGTAGTTCCACCAGCTCCACTTGCAGAGCTTTGTAAATTGCCATAGACATAGTGAAAGGTTATGGTGATAGTTTGAGGAGATGATGCCACACACAAAGAAAGCTGCGTTGGGGTAGTGACTGTAATACCTCCTGTCGGTGCATTAAGTAGCGTCGTTAGACCTGCTGCAGCTTCTGAAAGTAAAGCATTAAAAGGGAAGGTTTTGCTTTGTTGTTTAGCAGTAATTGTCACCGTCCCAGCAGTACCCGAACATGTAAATGCCAGAACCTCTTTTAAGTAGTTTGTTGTTCCAGTTTGGACAAAAGCCGGTACCGCACAAGCTGCTGAAGATGTAAAAATTGGCTGAGAACCATATTGCCCTGAAAATGTTACTACAAATGAAGTACTTAAAGCCACAAGGCCTACTGAAGGTGTGACTGTGACACCACCAGGAACAATTGCGCTCAATGAACTCTGCACATTTGCCAGGGTTGTAATTCCATTAATATTTATTGTAGCGGTTTGCCCTTGAAAGGTAAGTGTAAAGCTCGGACAAACAGCACCGATCGTAATACTTTGTATGGTATAAGTTGGAGCCACCAGTGAGCCCCCCCAACTCAAACTTGGAGAGCTAGTAGTAACATATTGACGACTATACAAAAATGATGGATCGGTGATGCTGATTTGGCCAGGTGCTGCAGAAAAAGAATTCGATGAGTCCCATTTGACTGTGTATTGACTAATTGGATCGCCGTTGTCACTAGTAGGGGGGTCAAACGATACCCATAGTCTAGTTCCAGATCCAGTAGAGCCTTTAACAATTTCTTTGATATCAACTGTGGTATTTTGGGCGTTCAGCGATTGTGATATTACTATCATATTAGGGATATTCCCCGGTGTCAAAATGTCGTCTCGAAAAGTAACAAACCATTCATAGCCACCTTCATAATCAGGACCTGTACGAGAAACTTGTAAAGCTCCAATTGTTGACAAAGCTTGAAGCTTTTCTTGCATTGATGATCCATCGCCAACAAATGAAGCAGGTGCGTTATAAGCAATCGGTGTCGTGGCCATATTACGAAAGGATAGCTGAAAAGCGCCACTGATTTGATTCCCTTGCGTTATCTCGGTGACTATGATATTATTTCCAATGCCTTGCAGTAAATTGGTTGGTGTCAATAATGGGGCATTGCCTTGATATGTCAAAAAAGTTATGGTCCAATTGTACCCAAGTTGGCCATTTGGTGGAGATTGAGTCACATAAACTGACCCAACCCATGACATTTTCTCTAGTATAGCTTTCATGGTTGCCGGGCCGGCATTATACGGGATAGGATCTGATGCTCCAAGAAGGAAAGAACCACTTAAAACATTTCCATCAATGAGTGTGGCTACAGTGCACTTCGACCCCACAACAGCTTGAAAAGTAGCATCGGTTGAACACACGAACTGGTTGAGATTACCATTGGCTTGGTCAAAAACTATAGTCCATTGATTCCCACCTTGGTTATCAGGCAGTGAGGCAGATACAAAGACATTCGGAGTTAAAATAGGAAGACGCGCTAAATCCGTTAACAATTGCACAGCTGTACTACTTAATGCGGAGTAAAATCCATTGGTATTATCGTTGGGATGAGTATATGTCAACGTGGCTGTAGCTCCAGGTACTAACGTCAATACATTGTTGACAAGTGTTTTAAATGGATTACAAGTAGCTGTAGAAATTCCAAGTTGTGGTACTGAGTATCGAGTGACTCCTTGACCATAAAAGAAAATGTCGTAGATAAAGCCATTAGGAGCCAACACAGAATCTGTGCTTTGGACAACATAAACTGAATCGATATTGGTAAGTAGCTCTAATGCAGCCTTTAGGCTTGCAGCATCTGCATTATATGGAATACAAGTAGTCGTAGTCGTAGCCCCAGCAAAATTAAACGATAGTGAATACCCCCCAGTATATAATACACTAGGCGATTGTACAATTACTCTCTGAACTGCAGTGTTTGTTCCCATTGCATACGGAACACTTTGAGTGATGGCCAAGTTATATTGTGCATTGCCTGCAACAGAAAAAGCAGTGCATGTCACGGTTGATGCTGTGTTGTCCAGAATTTGCATTGGCATGACTTGACCAGCTACTGTAGAGCCAACAAAAGTTACTGAGTATATATAACCAAAACCAAATGATGCCGATGCATCTCCATCGCGAGTGACAACAATATCAGAGGCAAGCAAACCACCCGAGGCAATAAGTGCAGCAGCAACAACTGAAGCTTGAGAATTCCAATTAATTGCTGGTGTGTAGTATGGAGGATTTGACAATGCTCCATGATTATCACTAATAGTATCATAATAGACGAGTTGAAATTGTCCAGCTGTGATTGCTGCTTTAGCTGAAATTGAAATGACTTGAATTGTTGGAAGTCGGAAGGCAATATTTCCTTGAATGCAATTGTTTGATCCACACGGGTTCGCTGTCACTGTTAGCGTTTGAACTTCAGCAATGACTGATGCCGATGTAGATACACTTTGAACTTCGAGAATATGACGTGCTGCCGTCTTTACTCGTTGTACTTCAGGGACATAGATATCATTTCCTGCTTGCAAATTAAGGGGTGGTGGTGGCACAGCACTAGGAATAATAACAGACGATGCTGACCATGGACTTGGTCCCATTGAAGTTGAGGTTGACACTTTCATATAGTATTGGACACCAGGGAGTAAGTTGGAAGTCGTAAAATTGGAAGATAGTGATCCTTGTATAAAGTTGTCTACTACTGAAAACTGAGCTGCACTGTTGAGGCTTGTTGTCACTGGAGCCAAAGGAGCTACATCTCCAATCATTTGTGAAAAATACATCGACCATAAGAACCCATTCGCCTTGTACACATTGAAATTTGTCCCACCAGGGCCAATGTATGATGCTGGAGTTGCAGATGAAGCTAATGTTCCCAGTGGTACGGTACTAGGACCAAAAGTATTAGTATTCGACCCACTTCGTATCGTAGAAACAGCCACAGTGCCTGACCCAAAACCTAATTTGTTTCCATAAGTCAAAGTGCCAAAGCTACCCATGGCCAATGTCCCAAGGCAATAGACTTTATAAGTATATCGATTTGGTGCGGCTAAAGGGTCCAACAACAAAGTCACGGTGATACCACTTGCTACCCCAGTAAGAGATGAGAATATAGCTTCCATTTGCAATTCAGTGGCAGTCCAGGCAACCGTAGCAGTATTACTATTCAACGTTAACGTATACGTGCCACCAGCAGTAATATCAGCGTTCGGATTTGAAATCGTAATCTGGTAGACTGCAAAAAGCTCGTTTAGAACAGTAAATGATTGACTGACTGAATATGCTGGTACGATTGGTAAAATGTCGCCATTGTACTGACTTGTGAGTGTAATTTTGTTGTCTGCACCGCCCCCCGCATTAACAGAAGAAATTACCGCAGAAGATGTAGCAGCAAATGCTGTGCAGCCAGTATTCACCACCGAAATTAAAGGCAAAGTACCCCCAAGAGATGCACCGGTAAAAGTTACGAGGAATACATACCCATTAGGGGCGTTGATGGGGTCAATGTCACTAGAAACAGCCACGCCATTGTTGCCAATGGTCAAAAGACCAGTAAGGGCTGCCTGGATATCAGTATTGAGTGCATTATAGTTCAAGCAGTTCGTTGTAGTTTGCCCCATGAAGCTTAATTTAAATGTCGGTGTGCCAGCAATGGCTTGAGTAGGATCTTTTACAATAATTTTTTGAATTGCGTAGCTTCCTCCATTGTTTTTCACAATCATTTCTAAACGGCGGGAACTCCCACCTACAATTGTCGATCCACTACCACAAGAAGCGATTGAAATCGGTGCTACTTGAGCAAAACTATTACCGATAAAGTATAAATTGTAGGTATAAGATGGTATCCCAGGTTGAATTGTTTTGACTTGAATATATGGTAGCCCTGTTACGACAGGAGAACACAACCCAGTGCCTGCTGAAAAAACCACAAGAGTGGCAACATCACCAAGAACATTGCTCATGCCAACATTTAACTTGCCTGAAAAAGACACTGTGTACTGATAGCCATAGCCCGACACTGCTGTACCATCTCCAGTGCGAGACACAACAATGTGGCCGGTGTTAACATTAGATAACCCATTAAGCGCTGATTGTAAGTCTGTGGCTGCAATACCATAGTTGAGGCACCCTGTCGTAGCAGTCGTTCCTGCGTTTGTAAAAGATAAGCGAAAATATCCATTAGGCCCATTAATCACGGCTGAATTGGACACTAAAACAATGCTCTGGATTTCGGTGGCTGACTGTCCATTGCCATGCCTCGACACCAAAACAGTATCGCCCCACGCAGTGCTCAACTGGGTTTGAATTGAAGCGCTCGTGTCACCCCACTTCAAGCAAGGGCTAGCAGTTGCCCCTAATGATAATTGATATGACCTATACAAGAACTCAATGATAATGTGTTCATAGAATTTGATACCCTGTTGGATCTAGCACAGTGCCAGAATCTGTTGATAGCACTAGCCGCTGATGAGCAGTTCTTCCTCCATTGATTAGCGTTGCTAAAGTGGCAGTCGCTCCAGTTGGTGTGGTGCCACAACCTCCTGTGGTTAGCTGTGCAACTTTACCAAGAACAACAGAACCACCAAAGTAAATGGAATAGACATATCGTGTATTGCTTCCCACAACGGTGGCTGGGCTCTGAGTTACTGATATCGTGTTGATTGATCTGGAAATGTCAATTGTTGTAAGTAAAGCATTAAGAGTGGTTGCAAGGTTTGGTACTTGACCAGGTATGCATGCTGAAGTAGCGCTAAGTCCTTGGTAATTCAGCGTTAAAGTATAGAAAGCAGTATTTAAATTGGTGATTGTCCAGGACGATGTTGGCATTGTAACAGTCAAGGTTTGAACTTCGATTCCAGTTCGAGCAACAGTATAAATACCACCACCAAGTCTTAGTTGGTGGCCCGGGTAAATGGTTGTTGTCATTGAAGAAGCAAATGTAATTACTGGTGATAAGTTGTCTACTGTCACCAACGACGTCGAAAGCGTACCAGTCACAGGAACGTCTCCGTTAGAACCTTGCAGCATATTTGTTGGTGGCGGTCCAAACCTTATAATGTCACCAGGGGCGAAATATTGGGTTATATCAACTCCTGATATTGTAGCCACTAAACCATCTTGAGATATAGTTGCTATTGCGTTGGGGATTGCATATAACGAAAGTGAGTCCGAAGTAGTTAGCACAATACTCATCATGGGTAGAGTCTCAATAACTTGTTCCACCATGGCACCTGAAGCGCTAAACGGTATTGATGGGGTTATGCTGCCATTGTAAGTCAAACTAAAAACTCCACTAAGTGGCGAGTTCCCATTTTGTACAGTAAATACATTTACTGCACTTTGAGTTCCTGTTAATAGAGGGTATGCCACTGTGAGAGGATTCATATTTCCAGTGCCTGGTGGATACGTGTATCCATAATACTCCCCCGGATTTTTGAGGAAAACAATACCCCAACGATAGCCTCCACGAGTTCCATCGTTTAGTACCGGTTGGTCTTCCCATCCACCTGAGCAAGCTGCAGACGTACATCCTGTTGAGATCGACGGAAGTTGATACAGAGTTACTCGTACTGTGCCCAGTGTGTTCATTTCATCAAGTTTTCTTTCAAGTCGATCTTTGGTTTCCATGAACGATATCGTGCGAGGGCCATTTGCAGAATGATAATCAACAGTAAATGTGCCGCCAAGAGGAATTGATCCAGTTTGAGTTTCTGTGACTGTCACTTGGCAAACACAAGTTGGTGGGATTAGAAATGCAACAGTTAATGGTGAAATATTCCCAGCTCCAGGAGGAGTGTTTCCTGGATTTGATATAAAGCGTATGAGCCAAGACATGGCACCATATTGCCCAATAACAGTTCTAGTGACGGAGGTAACCCGTCCATTACCCCAGATTCCAGTCTCAAGTGATGATGAAGAAGCAGCCCGAAGAACACGATTTATAGCATTGCCTTGAGCATTCCACGGTAGAATCATTGTTAGCTGAAATGGACCACCAGTTAATCCAGTGGCCATGGCAGCACACACAATATCAACAACATCAATAAATGAAGTTGTAGTGCTAACAACAGTAAAGATGCAAGACGTGTATCCACTGAAGTAAAATTGATCCCCAGTAAGTAAACTACTCGGTAAATTAGGTTGGGCTGTAGTCAAAACAAAGCCACCGACAATCAAAGCACAAGTAGATCCTACGGTGGCACCTTGACAAGTCATAGTCAACGAAAATCGTGCTTCAACCCCAGGATCTCCGGTAACTTTGAAAACACTGAAACTCGAACGTAAAATTACGCCATCTACAGCAACACCACAAGGATTTGATGATTGGTCACAAACTGAAATTGCAGAATTTGGTGCAACAAGATTGTTTGTAGCAATTGTAAACATTGGAACATTTCCTGGGGAATTGCAGAAGTTGTAAATTGAATCATGCTCAAAACACGGCTCTTTGTCATACAAAAAAGTCACAGTCCATGTATAACCCCCTGTAAGTATATTAACACTGCTTCGAGCGACCGACACCGTTCCAATGTTAGTCATACTTTGGAGAATTTCTTGCATAGATTGCCCATTTGACTGACTCTGAATTGCTGACGCCCAGGCATTGTGCTGAATTTGGGCACTCACTGCTACTACTTGGCTGGACATATATGAGCTTAGTGTTGTATCAAGCTGAAGTTTAAAAGTGCCTTTAAGCGGACCTACTCCAGGGCGAGTTGTTGTGACTGTGCACGTTTGCGAACTATCATTTGCAGTGACTGTAAGTGCTTGGGGTAGACAGGCTAGTTGTAGTCCCATGGCAGTAAGAGGACCAACTTGACGCCCCCAAGCCTTTGAATACCCAGTTTCCCATACATCAGACCAACTAGCTGGTGGGCCAATCCAATTTCCTGGGGTCATAATAGTATGATCAGAGGTTGGGTCTTTCCAAGTCGACGAAAAGAAAGTAATTGACCATTGATAACCACTAACTTGAGTAGCTGCATCAGGTACCCCACTTGTCGGTCCAAAGGGGCCAATTCTCGATACAACCACTTGAGATGGCTGAATTGAGTTAAGATTATTAAGTTGTGTCGCTACTTCTTGTACACTTGCAGAAAATGAAATTGGCCCAGTGGTTTGTCCATTGTATTGTAGCTGGAATGTGCCACCAAGCTCGTTACCAGGCAAGATATCTTGAGTTGTGATTGTTGCACCGGCGCCTGAAAGGTTTGGAGAAACAATTTGGATCAACGGTATGTTTCCACCAGTGTTTCGATCCGTATAGGTGATATACCAAGTAAATCCATAGGCTCTAGTTGGCAGTGTACGGAATACACTAACACTGCTCCAACTAAATTGATTCTTGAGGTAAGTTTCCATTGCCAAATCCTCAATTGTAGGTCCCGCCAGAATATTGCCACCGTCAGTATTTGTTCCCAAGACACAAGCTACAGTAGATACCACACCATTATACGAGAGTTTGAAGTATCCCGAAAGCTGGTTGCCATCAACACTACCAATAGGTGGGGTAAGTAAGTTTAATGCGTCTTCAATAGCAATCACAGGGGCAGGGGTGGCACCTTTAGCATTAGAGAGTGAGCTAGTATATGTCATAGTAGGTATATTGCCGCCCCGTGTAAGAAATTGAATTCTCCAAGCGTACCCACCTGACCAACGGGACGCTGAGCCTAGGTACATCGTTCGGGTTACAGACACTGAGCCCCAAACCAATTCTCCTCCAGCTCCCACAGCCTGAAGTGTCGAAGTCATTGTAGCTGGGGTGGCGTCAAAAAGAATCGGAAGTGTAATTCGAGGAGCTCCGTCGGATGCACGAGTTAAAGTTAACGTAAAAGTGCCATATATCATACTTCCTGTCGAAGTTCTTGTCACAGTGCATTGACGAGTTCCACTAGTGATCTGCATATTTGAGATATCACACGTCATTAATGGAATAGTGCCGGTATTGCTGATAAAGCTTATAGCATATGATGTACCAACAAAAGCTAACGTAATGACTGGAGTCGCCACTACAGAGACTTGTTTGTTGAGCACATTAAGAAATTGAGCGGCGATAGCGGTATCTTGTTCAGGGTACTGATTACCAGCAGCTCCTTGACGCATTACCAAATTTGTAATTGGCGATAAAACCTTAGCTGCGTAAATGGGAAGTGATTGACTAGTGAAAGTAGAGCAATATTGTCCAACATTTGCTGCATCAATTGTCAAGGCTGCGTTCGTGAGAGAAGCAATGCCAAACACACAAGGTCCAACCTGAAGTACTGCACCAGCTTGAATAAGTGCTGTAAGATCGGACGACACTGTCATGGTTAGACCACTGAATGCAGTGGCACACGATGCACAAATTGGTGCACCTGTTGGTTGACAAGCAGTACTAATTCCTGGAAATGCACCTGTAGTCACTGATGGATCTGAGTACTGCTCACAAGTATAGAAGAGTCGAAATACCGACGAGGCCGTGTAAATAGGATTGCTACCCACTTGTACCTCAGTAGTTGTCGTTTGAACACTGTTTTGCAATGGTCCCAGGTTACTTTGAACAGTAATTGCAGGGACATTGCCAGCAACGTTTACTCCCGAAAACGTAATTGAAAAAACCATAGTGAGCAAGTTGTTGGTAGCGTCTGGCGTAGAGGTACGAGTGACAGCGACAGTGTCTTGGACATTAGAAAGACCAGAGAGAGCATTTGTCATAGCAGTTCCACCATCAGCATCAGTCAGTGAAGTCACTGCAGTAGTCACATCCACAGTAGGTGCCTGAAGTTTGTATTTACAAAATGAGCAGTAAGTAGTATCGAGACCAATTACAAGTGTGCCAGTAACACCCGCAGGAGTTGTAATCCCAGAAAATACAATTGTGAGACTCTGAATTTCATTCACTCGAGTCGTCCCAACGACCACAGTTTGCACTTCTGGGGAGTCAGCAACAGTGGTTCGTACACCTTGAATTTCATCGATATAAGTACCATCTAAAATGATAGCTTGAACTTCATTTCGATCCGTCGCAGATGTAGTAATTGTTTGGATTTCATCCACGACGTTGTTACTCGATGTGGTAATAGTTTGAACCTCATCGACACCATTAACCTATAAATCGCATAAATTTGATATCACTTCGATGTATACCGTTGTTCGCACAGTCTGTCGCTCATTAGTTACTTGGACAGTAGCCTCAATGTACTGAATTTCTGATACTGGATCGGTAGATATCAATGCATTTTGTCGTTCATGAACTATCGGAATATTCACACTTTGGGCAGACCCACTCTTGTAGGATGAATTGACATCATACTGTAAAGTGTATTGTTGCAAAGGTAGTCCCCCATCATAAATAGGTGTTTGCCATGAAGCTAGAACACTAGTGGCGCTTAAATCTGTAAGCTGTAAGTTTTCTGGGGTACTTGGTAGCTGGCTTGCTAAAGTAGCCGATGTAGGTATTGTTGCTGCAGTTGAGCTTGCTCCAAGCCCATTAAAAGCAGTCACGCGAACAAAATATGTGCCACCAGGTACTAAAGTATTGGAGACCATACCTGTTACCACATTACGACCACCAATTACATAGCTCAATGTCGAAGGAGATACCATAGTAAATGCTGCTGGGGAATCAAACGCCGCAGATTGATCCCATTCCACCATATATTGTGTAATTGGTAGGCCCCCAGTACCCCCAAAGACAGGGTAGTTAATGGATGGTGGTTGCCATGTCACTAAATACCCAGTGTTACTAAGCACGACTAGTTGCGGTGTTATTGGAGGTCCTGGACGGACATTTTGAGCTTGTAACGAGGTTGGGACAGATTTTGCCCAAAGACTTGGACCTTGATCGTTAATGGCTGCAATTCGGACATAGAATAGAACACCAGTCGTCACGGGAATATTGTAAAAGAAAGGCCCAGCATCAGTTGGTTGCACGAGAAACCTTTTAAAATAATCGAATGTAGGTGTAGCCGAATTGACAAATCCACTATTTGTGTCCCACTGAATTATGTATGAGGTTACGACTGCCCCTCCAGAGCTTGCAGGTTTGGACCAAATGACTTTAAGCATCGAACTAGATAACGACATGAGCAACACGTTTGTTGGTGGCGGCGGAGGAGCTCTTGGAGTCTCATACTGAGGCATGCCCCAAGCCACAGGTCCCCAGCCTTCACTATTGTGCGCCCGTACAAGGGTCATATAAGGGATACCGGTGGCTAATTGTGGCAATACTGTAGACATTGGTAGAGTTGCAGGCACAAGTTGACATGTACCAGGAGTCCCAGCACTTTCACAAAAATAAGAAGGCTGCACACCTAGTGTAGTAATAGATGCGGATATCGAGACACTCGATCCTGTGAGGCCACTCCCGTCAGGCTGGATCAGCATCACTTCACCAACAATTTCGCTTAAAAATGTGATGAACCAACTAAAACCATACCCATTGGAAGTTCGAGTGACAGCAATTGAAGACACAGAGCTCAAGCTTTCAAGATGTAGCTGCATGAGTGAGGCTGATGCATTAAATGGTATTGGTGGCGTTTGCTCGGATATAACAAGTCCATTAACATTTGATGGGACTGTGAGGCGAAAAGTTCCCCCAATTGGTGCCACACCTTCCTGAAGTGTACTTACATATATCCCAGCACTAGTACCGCTCCAATTGTCACTTTGCGATACTTGAAGCTGTGGAACATCGCCAATATTCATATCACCAAATGTTATTGTCCACTGATAGCCGTTTGCACTGCGAAGAACAGGAACAGGCACTGTTGTGGTCACTGCTTGACCAACAATATTTAAAGTAATTGTAGTACCAGCAAGAGAAGAGATAGTATATGGCTGCCCGGCAATGGTAAGCGCATCGTTAACAGAGAACCCACAGCAGCTAGTAACATCAGTAATAGGACTTTGAGCTACTGCAGTTGCTGTTGTGGCTAGTATAACATACAATCCAGGAACCGACTGCAAGGATGGAACTACAGTCACAGACACAGATCCAAGACCAGGAACGAGCTCCAGCAACGATTTTACCGAGTTGGGTCCTGTTGCAGGTGCGTTCCAGGCTATATTGCCAGTAGTTTGGCCAAGGAAACTCAGTTTAAAATACCCAGTCAAGCTTGGTGTAGTTGCGAAACTCGTCACTTGTTGGATTTCTGGTAGTCCCTGGAGCGACGACGTTGTCACGGCTTGAATACTTGGCTGCCCACTTGTTCTAAACCACTCAACTCTGTATTGATCCACTGCAGCACCGCTATTATTTATAGGTGGACCCCATGACACAGCTAATGCCGTAGCACTATTGACTACCGTGTTCACATTGACTGGGGGGCCAGGATGAGATCGGGGAATTCCTTGAGCGAATGGTCCAGAGTTAGAACCAAATCCCTGGCTGTTGTAGGCCATTACTCGAGCATAATAAGTCCGACCTGATGCTAAACCTTTGACACGGAATGAGAACGGATTCGTTCCTTTTACTTTTTCAGCTACAGCAACACTTGCTTGGGTGCCACTGAGAGACGAGCTGACAACAATCATTGGGAAAATGTTACCCGACCCTGCAACAAGGTTGTTGCGAATATGAGCAAACGTGACAGACCAGCAAGCAGTATTAAGAGCTGAATTTAAGACAACCTTGGAAACTTTGGTAGTATACATCGTTGAGATAGCTTGCAGAGCTGTTTGAACTTGTAATGCGGTGGCAGACACTGATATCGAACTAGTCCAAACGCCATCAAATGATAGAACAAATGAGCCTGTCAGCGGTGACACTGATGAGGTATAGATGTCTTGCACTTCAAAGGTAAAGTCACCAGAAGCAAGATCTTGCTTTCCTTTTTGAACCTCGCTAATTACAATTGATGGGAAATCTCCTTGAAGCATCGCCGTATCAGCTCTTAATGGTGCAAGATCTCCAAAATTGTTCGCAAAAGTTACTGTCCAAGTTGTACCCCAACCCACTGCAGTTTGAGACACCTGAATTGGTGATCCTTGGACGTTAGCATTGCCAGTGATAACCACAAGAGCTGCAGTTAACTGTGCTGACGTACATAAATATGACAGTGGAGTACTCACTTGGCCGCCAAATGCTAGAGTAAATGTTCCCCCTTGTCCAGTTGGGCTACAAAGTACATAATTATTCATTATTTTCTACTTCATTTACCTTCGGAAACTTAGTGCGATACTTTGAATCTCGTAAGTTAGTTGAAAGAGTTTGTAACCAGTACCAGGGCCAGTACCATCGAAATTGGGGGACGAATCCCACTGAACTTGATACAAAGTTATTGGAGCTCCGCCATCATAAAATGGTTTTTTGTAATTAACCTCAAGCCATGTTTCTCCTCGTGGGTAATCAAAAGTTACACCAACTGGAGGAGACGGTAATACTGCAGTCATGGCTGTTGATGCCAATACTATATCGCTGGATGGGCCAGTACCTGCAGCATTGGTCGCAGTTACCCGGATCGTATACGTAGATGTTGCATTATAGCTATTATACCATGGCCCAGTCATCGTAAATGGTGAACCCAGTTTCATAGTGTATTGAGTGATCGAAACTTGACTTAATGTGCCCCCAGCCCCAAGTGTAAAAGTAGCAGAGAGTGCTGGCAGGATTCGAATGTTGTATTTGTCCCCCCAAAATGTTATTGTATGAACATACCCAAAGCCCACAGCAGTGGATTGTACGGTGACGCCATCAACGACTGTTAATGCCCTCAATGCAGAAGCTATAGTTGTGTTTGTATCCGTCCATTGAATTGGAACTGTTGTTTCGCCTAGAAAACTAAGTGTGTAAGTTGCACCTGTACCAGCAGACGTGCTAGTAGCGGCTGCCAAAGTAAGAGTCTGCACCATTGAAGGATTGCCAAGAGTCATAGAGTATGGTTGAACATAGAACGGTCGAATAGTGCGCAACCTAGCATTTAGACCTTTCCAGCTATTTCCAGGTATAGCGTCAATCGAATTAAGATTGGCCTGGTAGGATTTAAAAACTATTGGATATCTGTATCCACCAGCACCAATTTTGATTGTGCCTTGAGTGATTGGGGCTTTTAGAGCCCCAGAGAATTGAATTAAATTGTTGGAGACGGATAATGCAATAAATTCACTCCACGTGCCATCGCTCCATGTGTACCAGAAACGATCCCCAGTTAGGATACTAGCAGTTAAATCTTCTGAAGTGATGAGCCAGTTGCGATATACTAGCGTCAATGGCAGCGATGCAGCAACAGCAACTCCAGCATAATTACTTGTCAGAGTTATGGTAATACCGTTACCATTAACTAGTTGAACAGTATAAGAGGACAATCCGATTGTCAGAACGTCCCCGTTCGCCACTCCATTGGAAGCAGATAGCACAATTACGTTACTACCCACCGTAGCTGCCACCAAAGTAATAGCTGTCCTGTACGTGGATATATAACCATCAGCTTGCTTGGTTGAGCGTAGAAGTGTACCAGCGGAGGTTGCAACGGTCGCCCCACCTGTAATGGCATTATCACCCAAAACAATATCCCCAGCAGAGACTGAGGCAACTACGTGAGACTCTGACCCCCACTTAATAGTATCCCCGGCTGCAATGTAAATGCTTGGATCAATTGGGGCGTTCATGTACATGACATTAGTTAGCACATTTGAGCCTGCAGAAGCAGTGACAGTCAATGCCAAAGATGTGTAACCAATTTGGTTTGAGTCACTGGGATAATTGGGCAATGCTATGACAACGTTGATATTGTAGAGATCTTGCAGCACACTGACAACCTTGTTTATAGTAGCAGCAACTCCAATTGGACCAGTTTCAGCATCGTCCACTGCAATGATATAATCTCCACGCAAACTATTCAACTGCGATGTTGATACAAATTCAATCACCGGGAAAGATTGCATTACTGCATCGGTACCAGTCAGGAATGCATCATTGATTTTAATGATATCAATAGGATCAGTCATCGTTGGAGCAAATGTCACTTGCCAAGCTCGACCATAAGTGCTGAATCTCATTGTACTGACGGAAATACTGTTTGCACTAGCTGGAGACACCATGGCTTGGAGAGCTGAAGTGACTGCAGCTGCAGTTGTTCCAGTGACACTCAAGGGGGCCGAGACTTGACCAGCGTATGAAAGAGTGAAAGTTCCCCCTAAATTTGTACTGGCATCAGCAATTAGAGTCTGGATCATAGGTGACCCCGACGCGCAAGGCCCTTCGTATTTCAGAGTGTGAACTCGACTCTTCACTTGTACAGCCGGTACCCATGCTGCACATGGAACTACGCCAAAGTTAATCACACGTAAAATCGGCCAGTTTCCAGTGGGATAATCTCCATAGAATGTTATTTTGTATGTGGGCATATCGAGCAACATTAAACTTCTTGTTTCACCAGCAAATGAGGAACATGTCGAGGATAGTGGAGTTACTGATATGGTTGTACCCTGTGCTACAGCCGGGGCAGCCACAGTAAATGTGCATACATCTTGAGTTATATCCCATGGATTCTTTTGCACTCGGATAATGGCACCAACAACAAGACTATCGGCTTGTTCTTGGGAAAAACCAGCAGGTGGGCCTGTGCTGACCACAGTCAACACGTTCAGTGAGCTACTGTAGCCTGTGACTTTGCTTACTTGGGTACCTGGTATAATTACTTGCTTGTAATTATTCTTGAGTGATACCATAACTTTCCCAACATTGGGCAAAGCTTCCAAAAGGGTTTTAATTGATGACGCTGTTCCAGTTGCTACAGCATTATAAGGGATGCACGAAGTTGCCTGTCCATCTAATTGTAGCTGATACGAACCCGCAGTGATTGTAGTTGGGGCAAATATTTGTAAGATCTGTGTTCTCGATGAGGGACCAACAACAAATGTGTTGCAGTGGGGTGAAGTACTCATAGTGATGGCATTGTAATGACTAGGAAATGTTGACGGTGTGAGACGATTAATAGCACCAGAAATGGAATTGCCAGTGGCTGTTGATACTAAATTGGATACCATTTGAAGGCCTTGTGAAGTTGTAAGATCAATACTGTCGATTTTATTGTCGCTGTACACTGCTTCACCAAACGTAATGAGCCATCGGTACCCAAAAGGCCCTAAAGTGGTGTCTGCTACATTAGCCAAAAATAAAGCATAGTTATTGGAAATAGTAATTGTTCCAGCAATCGTTGGAGACACTGCAATTGTCATATCACCAGCTACCGGAGCTGTTGTGACTGTGAAGGAATACTGATTGACAACGACAACTGATCTAGTGGTTAGCATACTGGCTTGCAGCGCTGTTAATCCTGCCCCAAGAGCTAGTGTACGAAGCGTACTGGAATAGCTTGTGACTGCATTTGTACCAGCACCAGTCATCACTGCAAGGTACCGTGATGTAGTCACTGGTCGTAAGTTTGGAAGACGATTGAGTGCCCCAGCCACTGTTGCTGCAGACGCATCTATTGACAATAATTGAGTTGTGACTGATCCATACTTGAGTTGAAATGTCCCTTGAATGTCATAACCCGTACTCGTTGTAATATCAAGTGCTGCTACCAGTGGAATTCCAAAGTTAGCATCTGATGTAGTCTCAATCAAATACGATTGAATTGGACTAGAGCCATCGTTTGCAGGGGTAAAAGTTAAACCAAGTTGAGAAAATGATACTGGAAGGACAGAATTGATGATTGGGGCACCAGGAGGTTGCTGGGCCATGATTTGTAGTAGATTAGCTCCCTGACCGTACTGCTGGAGTAAGTTGCTCCCAGGACTGGTTCCTAATCTATTCACAGCCAAAGCTCGTACAACTAGTGATGTCGTTGGCGCGAGACCGCCAATTACAGCTTCAAATGCACTTGGCACTCCTCGCGTGACTTCTGCAATTGTTACTTGGACATTATTTCCAGTAAGAGAGTTGCTTGTGATTGTCATTAAAGGTTGATTGCCCATGTTTGATGTAAATGTAACAAGCCATTGATAGCCAAAATTGACTGCAGTTCGCGTAACATTAACAGAGCCAATAGTTGGAAGTCTTTGTAGCTTGGATTTCACATCGATAGCCAACTCATTGTACTTTATTAATGCTCCTAACGATGGTGTAGCTTGATAATATGATCCAAAATTGACATAAAAATATCCGCCGATTGAGTTACTGGAAGCAGAAGTTAAAATGGACTGCACTTCATAAACAAAGTTTCCAATCTTGGTGGATGAAATAATTGATGGTGCCTCAAAATCTGGCAACACACCAACATTATTTGTTAATTGAGAAAGTGTGGCAGTACATGTTAGGCATGCAACACCATATTCATTTAGTAAATTTGGGTCCACACGCAAACATGGTGAAGTGGGGCAGCTTGTACGACCAAGAGATGCCAATGTAATAGACCAGACATACCCCAATTGCTGTGTAGGGCCCATGCGAGAAACTTGAACTGTTCCTATGCCAGGCAAAGTCTGCAAAAAAGCAGCCATTTCAGTTGGTTGTGCATCAGCACGAACTGTCACCTTTTTTCTTTGCATGAGAGTTGCTTGGTTACTCGTAGCAAGGGGCCATGTAGCTGTAACCAAATTGTTGCTAATTGATCCCAGTGTAATAGAAGTAGTTGTAATTGCATTCACTGTAAACTCTTGGCCAGTAATTTGCACATCATCCCCAACAGCAAGAGATGAAGTAAAATCACTGCTTGTAGCTACTGAAGCACTTCCCTGCGTCACTGAAATTCTTCCTAAAGCCGTATCGTACACATAAACTTGAACATTTTGGGCCCCGGTGATGTGTTTGCTATCCAAAGGTACTTGTAAATCAGTAAATGGGGCAGTGGCATGAATACGAAAGCGTTGTCCACCAACTTGAATGGCATCTCCACGACTAACCAACCCCACAAGTGAGTTAGCAACAGTAGTAACAATAGTACGTGAACCAGCATCAATATTTACAGTAGGAGGAAGAGCAACCCAATTGCCTTGGTATCCAATGGAGAATACCAAATTTCCAGCAATACCAAGTGATAACGAAGATTCTGTAGTCATCAATTGCCATACTTCAGGCACAAAACCAAGCGTACCAGGCGATACATGATTGCCTGTGAGTGTCACAGTACTAGTGACTGGTAAAAAAGGAGTACACGTACTCACACTAGCAGTGAGTACATTATTCTGTGGGCCATTGACAAGATTTGCGCCAGTAAAAGTAATTGTGTACACATATCCTTGTGGCACAGCACCAAAAGCAGACCTTGATACATTCACAGCATCAATATTTGGTAAACTTTGCAATGCAGCAGCAAATTGTATATCTGTTGCATTCCAAGGCACACAGTCTAATGTAGTACCAGTACCAAAAGCATTATTGTAAGAAATCCGATATGCTCCTGCCGAAATTGGTCCTGTAGTTGATTGAATTGTAAAAGTTTGTACATCATATACACGTTGAGCTACATCAATTCGATATCCAAGCACAGGATCTCCATTACTTCCAAGGGGAACAATACCTGATGGAGGAAACACTTGCACACGCAATGCTGAGGCATTTTCAGCAGACACAAACACT
>JNBS01005002.1:0-17126 GCA_002081575.1 Thraustotheca clavata
TATTAACCACTCTAGAAAAAATTCGCTAATGTGTCCAATATTTGACGTTAGTAATTAGTCATGATGCCTTTCTAAACGAGAGTAATTGATATTGCATTATGACTTCTTTATACCGACTAAAGAATGATTTTCCACTACAGTTAATTGTGCGTAAGATTTGAAGAGAAATACAAAAAACTGCACACCTCTTTGTATTGTTCATTTAGATATCGAAGCAGCTAAAATTGGAACAGCCCATTATCTTTATGAGTTTGTTTTAATTAGTGCTTAATTAATTGCTATTTATTTTTCCTCGTATTCCTCTTTTAAAGATTGCTATTACAGTACTAATTAGTCCTCCTTGGCATCTCTGCACAATACCAATATGGATTTGGCAACGATTGGAATTCGGAAGAATAATGTAAATAGTAATGTTTTGAGCTTCATAAGTCTCTCAATGCTCCACACGTGTAATAGATACCTTATTTCTGCCAAAAAATATATTTGGTTACTGTGTTCATTATTGTCTTATTGGCATTATACTAACTAGCTAATGTCATTACCATGCAAAACACCAATGTGGATTAGGCAGCAATTTGATTTCAGAAAAATAAGGCAAATAGAATGGTTTAGCACTTTCTGCAGTCTCCAATTACAATATAGCTCATTCGATGTGTCGATTCTCTTAACTTTAAGATTATTTCCAAAATTCCATCACTTTCCATGCTCTCACCACGAAAGTTTACCTTCTTCATATTGCTCGTTTTATTTAGTGCATTGGCAATCCCTGTTAAATCGTCCAGACTGATAGGAATATTATTTAGACCAATTGAGTTTAGATAATGCATTACTTTGCACAATGCAGCTATCCCTTCGTCCGAAATGTTATTATATGCTAGGCTTAGATTTTGTAATTTTGCAGCTTTGGATATCACGTCTGCTATAGCTTTACCGGTGGTATTAGTTGATTTTTTTTCACCAAATGCAATTTTATTAAATGTGGGCAGTACTTTCACTAAAATACTCGCTGCTTCGTCACCTATTTTGCTGTATTTATGCCTTAGCTCAACAAGTTGTGGTAGCAAGGCAGCAAGTTGATTACAACATTTGTAGTTGAGCTTGTATTTTAAACCTCGAAGTGTTGGAATGCAACAGATTGTAGCCAAAACCATTTCAATGTCATTCGTCGATAATTTAGAACTATACATATATGCAATACTAAGCATTTGCAGTTTACTTTGGTTCAAAAATGTAATACATTCAGGTGCATATTTTACTTGAAGTGCAAAGGATACAATATCGTTGCCATTAAATGTAAAACTTCCATTGCCATTCTTACAAGCCCATTCAAAAATTCCCTTACTGGATTGAAGGGACTCTGTAAGAAACTTATCACCGATGCCACTGACTTGAAGAGTTTGAAGTTTATTTTGATTAAATAACCTTGTCAAACACTCGATTACTTTGTCGCTCATACTTGAATTTAAATGGAACAAATTTAAATTTATATGTAGGGATTTCAAAGTATTGAGAGAGTCTAGTCCTTGTATAAATTTCACCACTACATCATCTTGACGATAAGCTTTTCAAACCAATGTAAAATGATTGAGTTTAGGAAAACAATGCGATCGATTGATGCTTGCAACAAACTCTGCTACACACAATCCATCATTCTTTCCTGGCTCATTATGTGTACCAACAACGAGTATAAGACCACTTATATTGTAATTGGCAATCGCACGTTCAAATAAGTCAATAGAATATATCGTTGACCATAGTTCTGACGTGGGAGCAAGATCAAAATATTTCATTTTTGGATTCAAATGAACTTTTGAAAATAGTGGTAAACAACCTTGGACAAGATGATAGAACTTGTATTCAATAAATGGACAAGAATACACAATGTTGGCCACAATGCGAGTTTCCCACAAACTTGTATTTATTATAAACGCATCCATATTTCGCGGCGTTATTACACCCGAGTCGACCAGTTCCCATGCGCCTCAATTACTTTCGTAAGCATCTGAGTTGTTCTGTTGCTGCCTTCTTTGGTAGTGCAAAGAGAAAATAATACATGCCAGATTGCGTCACGAGGTATTGTGCAATCAAGTTGTAAGCTTCAGGATCCATTATACCAAATTGATAAATGAATTGAAATATCCATTTCATTCCTTTCGATTTGGATGATAGTATTTGACCCAACTGAGCTTTAGCAGCTCATTTGCTCTTAATCAGCTTTAGCTCATCAAGTTGTGGTAGAAATGTAACAAGTAGTTCGCAACTTTTGCCATAGAGCTTTATTGGCTTTATTTCAAGTCGACGAATTTCTAGGATGCTCACGTGCAATAGATACCTTTTACAAATAACTTATTTGGTTAGAATTTGGTTTGTTATTCATTAAAAGTTACTTTTACTAACTAGTCCTCGAATTCATTCCCTGGCATCTCTGCAAAACTCCCTTATGGGTTTGACAGTGATTGAATTTCAGAAAAGTAATGCAAATAGTAATCTTTTGAACTTTGTGCAGTCTCACAATCGTCATGAATTAGGATATAGCCCATTCGATGCGTTGATTTACTGAGCTTTGAGATAATTTTCAATATCCCATCACTGTCCATTTCTTCACCATGAAGGTTTATCTTATTCATATTGCAGGTTTTTCTTAGTACATTGACAATTGATAATGCTTCATCCTCTCCGATAGGATTACCCTGTAGTTCAATTGTGTTTAGATGATGCATCACTTTGCACAAAGCAGCTATTCCGTCGTCCTCAATATTGTTATTTGCCAGACTTAAATCTTGTAGTTTGGCACCTTTAGTTATCGGTTCTGTTATAGCATCAACATTATATCAGTTAAATTGTGATACACCAAATGCAATTTCAGTAGACGAGGGCACTGGGGGAGTACTTTCACTAAAACACTTGCTACTTCATCACCAATTCTGTTGTACAACGGCTTTAGGTCAACAAGTTGTGGTGGAAACGTAGCAAGCAATTGGCTGCATTGGACATTGAGCTTTATCGACTTTATTGTAAGCCGTCGAAGTGTTTGAATGCTACAGACTGCAGTTTAAAGCATATCAATGTAGTTTGCCGACAATGGAGTGTCGTGCACGATATCAATACTGAGACTGAAGTCTACTTTGGTTTAAAATTTGACGCATTTGGGAACATATTTTACACTTAGTGCAAAGGATATAATCTCGGAACCACTAAATGTAAAATGGTCACTTCATACAAGCCCACTCAAAAATCCCATTACCAGAATGAGGGATTTCTGTAAGAAATTTACCACTGGTCCCATAGACTTGAAGAGTTTAAAGTTTGTTTTGATTAAATAATTTTGTCAAACTTTCGAGTACTTCATGGCTCATACTCATAGCTAAATGGAAGGATATCACTGCCTTGAGAGATTCCAGTTCTTGTATAAACCTTGCAACTACTTTTTTTATTATAAGGTTCCCAAACCAATTTAAGGTGTTTTAAGTTTAGGAAAAAAATGCAATCGGCTGATAATTGCACCAAATTCTGCTAAAGACAACCCATCATTCCTTCTTGGTTTACTGTATTTACCAACTACGAGTATACGACCATTTGTATTGCAATTTGCAATCGCACGTTCAAATAACTCAATTGAATATATCTTTGACCATAGTTCTGTACTTGGAAGAAGCTCGAAATATTTCATTTTTGGATTCAAATGAATTTTTGAAAATAGTGGAAAACAACCTTGAACAAGATGATAAAATTTATACTCAATAAATGGACAAGGAATACAACGTTGGCCACAATGTAAGTTTCCCATCAAATTTGTAATTATTATAAACACATCCATATTTTGCATTCGTATTACAGCCTAATCGACGTGCTGGAATAGTTCACGAAGGCATTTAAGTTGTTCTGTTGGTGCCTTCTTTGACAATGCAAAGAGAATATAATACATATCGGAATGTGTAACAAGATATTGTGCTATCAAGTTGTAAGCTTCAGGAATTAACATTGTAAATTGTTAAATGAAAATATGTTGACGTTGAAAAATTTACACTTTTTTTCATCGTGTTATATCTACAAAGAGCGATTAGCATAGTTACTAAATAGAATTCTCTTTGTAGATATAACACGATGAATAAATTACTTGTATGAATGAACTTTAACTTTCTACGCTTAAAACGTATTAGATTTTCACTGAGCTGGGTTGAAATGGACTGGAAATATAATGACGTTTTCCAAAATCACAAAGATTTAGAGCACAGCAAATGTATTAAAGCATTTGAGTGCACTAACAATGTGATCGATAAGACCATAATTGTTTTAAATTGTCTAAAGTTGTGTCAAGGGTAGTCTATTCAATAGACAATCGCAACTATTTTGAGTTAATTTAATCACCTCAAATGATTTGTCGACTCTATTTTGAACAGTAGATTATTCTGCTAAAGTTCATCTTAAAAAGCTCTAGTACATCATTAATAAATAATGTTTCTGCTCTACTGATGATAGTATCACTTTTATATACGATTAAATTCACTTCAATTATGAACAAAAATCATTTTGATCAAAGTATTTCATTGAATTGAGTTTCAGAAACAGTGTATAATATGCACACTATATACATATTTTCTATAAATCCGTCTTTAATAGTGTTATATCTATAGTTTTTTCTTTAATTAAACCAATCCTTTATTCAATCGCCAGCTTTATCTTTATACCATATCCTTCCCTTGCATTTCTTTCATTATTATATTCACTTATCTTCGCTTTTATCTCAATTCCAAAGTACCATATCCAAAATACACATGAAATACTGTAAAGTTTTCTGTTCCGGATATTATCCGGACTCGCGTCTGGTGGGGATGCGAAGTCATTTTTCGTAAAGTGAAGAGAAGCATCATGTCTTCGCTCTTGAGTTCTCTCGATATGAGTTTGGATGATTTGATCCAGAAGAAGAAAACTACTGGTAAGGGACGTAAGGAATCTGGAGCAGGTCCTGTGCGTCGTAATCGTCCTAATGCTGGGCGTGGCCGTCGTGATGGTACTCCGTACTCTCGCAAGGTAAAAAATGGGATGAGGGGTGTGGATGTCAACTGTGTTTTCATTAGGGAGACGATGGAGATGTGGACATGGATGAAGAATCAAACAAACCTCCTCGTGGTGGAAGAAGTAAGTGTTAAAAAATGGGATTTTGGACTAAGTGTGCGTGATTGTAGCGTCGATTCTTTCCCGTATTGGAGGCAAGGCGCAAGAAGATATTGGGCACAAGGTCTTTGTGAGCAATTTGAAGTTCGACGTATTGGAAGATGATATCAAGGAACTGTTTAGCACAGTCGGCAAAGTCGTCAAGCATGAAATCATATACGACCGATCAGGCCGATCGAAGGTGAACAACGTGCATTTTTATTTAAATTTATGGGGACGACACCCGCGCCAAAACTTGTCATGGCATACAACTTTCACTCCAAGAAAAAGCGCGTGTGCCGCCTCCCGTAACTTGTTTTCTGTCCTTTGCGGCACTATTTCTTGAGCGGTTGGCTGTACTCGCGTTGTCTAGGGCCAAGCTCGCGTCTGGTTTTCCAACAAGCGTGCTGCAGAAGCTGCCGTCACCAAGTATGACGGTAAGATATCACTATTAAAAGCAAGATCTTTACATGGAATTTGTAGGACGTACACTAGACAATCAGGCAATGAAGATTACGTTGGATGACGGCAACAATCAAAGCAACAGCAACAAGAAGCAAGATTCTAACAATGTAAGATCAGGTCTCTTTGGTACAGCTCTCCAAGGAGCTACTGGTGACGTCGACTTTAAAGTCACTTTCAACGGGTACTTTGCACCATGATTAACAAGAATGTCTACTCATAATGTAATAGAAATCGTGGCGGACGTCGCAATCGCCGTGGAGGTGGCCGTGGGTACGTTTAACGCTCAAGGTAATTCAAAAAGCTCATGATTGCTAGTCGTGGCGGTGGTGAAAGCAAAACTTCTGCTGCCGATTTGGATGACGACATGGACACGTACATGAACAAGAACTAAGGAGATATGTGCTAACTACTGTACTTTGACACATTTCGCAACTAAATATCAATCGTGTTTTCCACTCTTGACATTTGTTTTATTTCGTTTTAAATACTCAACTGGAAGAAATGACAAGAAGTGTATTAAATTGCCTAGATAATGCTAAAGACGCTCTTCAAGCGGATAACCAAACGCCAGTCATCCTTTGCTAGATCATCTTTAAAGTTTTCCTTGAGTGCATCAATCGAAGCACGACTCAAATGCGAGTAAAGCTTTTGTGAGTGATCAAAGTGACGGCCATAAGTGACGTTTGAATCGCTTTCAATACGAACAGCCACACTAGCTCCTTTCTTTGCCGTATCACACGGTTTGTTATCTTTTTCAATCGAACCCACTCGGCCAACAGAGACAAGACTGCCATTGACAATAGCTACCAAAGGAGTACCCACTTTAAGAATACCATCTTCAATATCAACACCAAGAATGATCGGATCTTTCTTGTTGAAAACACACGTTGGGATAATACGAAGAATGACTGGGAAGACAGCCACATCAGCAAACTGTTCTCGTCGGAGTTGTTTGATATTGTCCATGTAAGCTGTGAATTGATCAAACAAATGATAAATGATATCTGCTGTGAAAATACGCACACCAAGTTCTGTAGCAAGTTCATTTGCATCGTTTTGAATCTTGACATCAAACGCAAGTATCGTTGCGTACTCCTTATTGTGTTCAAGTTGTACACTTGCACGTACAACATCCTTCTTGTGGACAGGACCAATATTGACACAAGCAACTGGAATAGGAGGGTCACAAGTACGCAAAAACTCCAAAAGAGCTTCAAGAGCACCCAAAGTAGATGCTTGCACCATCACACCACGCTTTGTAGCTTGCACCGAGTCCAAAATATTAGTCAAATCGGACATGACAGCATCCTTGAGTTCTTCAATATCATCATCAGGTCCAACCACGTGAATTTGAGTTCCTGCAACAGCCTTTTCAAGACCTTGAGCACAAATCTTGACACCCATAGCAGCCTTGATAGTTTGATGGTGAATATATTCGCCCTTGACACGAATTTCTTTCATAGGATGAGGTGTAAGAAGCGACCGAATTGTAGATACCACTGGACCCTCCAGTGTACACACAACAATAGTCTGTCCTTCACTAAGAGAACCATTGACAAGAATGGTATCAATGGTTGTACCAAGACCTTCAATGACCTTGACTTCGAGCACAGTACATTGCAAAATGTCCACGAAAGCAAGGGACTTGGACATCCGTTCTTGGGTGAGCTTGGTGAGCATCATAAGCATGTCAGGAACACCTTCACCAGAGATAGCAGAGGTTGGGATCAACGACACAGTACGGCCGAGGTCTTTATTACGCCAGTAAACTTCAGCATTTAAACCTTGTTCAGCAAACTCAACCATGATCTTCTTGGCACGATCTTCAAATTCACGAATAACATGTTCATTTTGTTGAGCCAGAGCATCACGAATTGGACTATCGGGGCATGTCTTCCACGAGTAACAACGATCAATTTTGTTAAGAGCTACCACAAAAGGAGCGCGTTTAGCACGCAATAAACGAAGGGATTCAAGGGTTTGAGGTTCGAGCCCGTGCATGATATCAACAACAAGAATAGCAATATCACACAACGAAGAACCACGCGAACGCAAATTGGTAAAACTTTCGTGCCCAGGTGTATCAATGACAAGAAGACCAGGTAATTTGTATTGCAAATTCATTGTCTTTTGAAGAGCAGCAGTCTTTTGTTTGATTGCTTCGACAGGGAAGAATGTAGCACCAATTTGTTGGGTGATACCACCAGCTTCAGCATCTTGAACTTTTGTTTTACGAATGTTATCAAGCAATTTGGTTTTGCCAGTATCGACGTGACCCATAATACAACAAATTGGCGAACGCAAATTATCTTCCGAGACAGCAGCACGAGCTTCTTCTTCACGTACACGACGACGTTCAGCAGCTTCTTTCTTCTTGCGTTCTTCTTCTAACTTAGCTTTCGAACGAATGTTTTCAGCTTCAGCATCAAGAGCAGCTTGAGCTTCTTGTTCGGCTTGACGTTTAGCAAGAGCAATACCTTGTTCACGAAGGCGTTCTTGCTCCTTTAATCGTTCTAGCTCAATCAAATCTTCTACTTCATCTTCTGCATTATCTGTAGTTTCTTCAACCTTTTGCTGGATTGTAGCCAAGAGAGCAGAGTCATCCCATTCATCATCATCCCAAGCATCAGGAGCAGCTTCAGCTTTAGTTTCTTCTTCATCTTCTTCAGCATCCCACGAGTCAGGAACTTCTTCTACAGCAGCTTTAACTTCTACCACTTCTTCTTTCTTAGGTTGTTGCTTCTTCTTGTTGGAGTATGTGACTGGTTTTTTCTCTCCTTCAGCAGCAATGCTAACAAGACCTTGGGCTTTCATAGCTTCTAAAGCTGCTTGAGCACGTGCAGCTTTTTGTTTTTGAGCTTTAGTCATATATGTTCCTTCAGCTTTTTGTTGTTCAACCTTGGCTTTCTTGGCCAAACGCTTTTTTTCAGCAGCATCTTCCTTTTTACGAATTTCTTCAAGGCGTTTAGCTTCAGCTTCTCGTTCTAATCGTTCTTCCTCTTCTTGAATCTTACGAAGACGTTCTTCTTCAGCTTTAATAGCAGCTTGGCGTTCCAGCAAAGCCTTGGCAGCAGCAGACAAAGGTTTTTTTGAACCTGCAGGAGGAGCTGGAGTAGCTGAAGGTTCTTTAGCATCATCCTTCTTCTTTCCCTTCTTCTTTTTCTTCTTATCAGCAGCAGTAGAAGGCCCTGAAATACCCAAACTAGCCAAATGGGCAGCTACAGCATCATCGACGTCGTCTGCTTTGTCTTTTTTTTCTTCTTCTACTACAGGAGCAGCTTGCACTGGGGCAGCAGGAGCTGCTGGAGTTGAAAACTCATTGAGAATATCCCAGTCATCATCAGCAGCAGCGGCTTTCTTGGCAGGCGCGGCCTTCTTTCCCTTCTTTGGCGGCATAGTCAGTCCAAGTGAATATGTTAATGCCACTTGTCAATTTTAGCCAACAATCCTCCTCCAATCAACATTTACTTGGAAAATGCGTGTTTGTACATCACATGCGACGGGAACTATTGAATGAAGGTGGTGTGTAGAGCTAAAGCAACGTAGTTAACGTATCCAGCAATCAACTCTAGTTAATTTGCAGTGAAAACGAGTTGAAAAATGAGTTTTAATATTTATACTTGAGGTTAGTATGAGTATACAAACCGCATGTGAACTTGTTGAAATGAGATCACATAGTTGAGATTACATAAGTAGCTGACGCAGTTATTTTCTTGAAATTGACAAGTTAACCGTTCAGGCTCAATCGTCTTAAAATACAGTAAAACTCCTGGTTTAGAAAGGCGGCACTTGTAAAACTTTTAAGCATGAACCTGCTTCCGCAAAAGCTTCGTGCTCATCATGATTTGAAATGGCCACGTCGAGGATCAAATCCTTTAACTGTATTTCGCAATCATAGTCTAACACGGGTTGCACCTGGTACTCGACAGGTTAAAAGCAATAGACAAATTGACACGTTTGGGAGCTTTCAATTAAGACGAGGTTCATTGTCATGGGAAATACGACATAAAAAGACCCGAACAATTGATCCTGATTCCTTTTATTTAGCTTCATGGAATATCATGTTACTTTTCTTTTGCTTTTACAATGCTATGGTGATTCCACTATTAATGTGCTTTGATCATAGTGCATGTCAGATTCCTGCTTTGGAAGGTATATTATATGTTGCTGAAGCATTCTTTGCAATTGACGTTGCTGTACAAATGCATACGGGCTATTACCTCTCTGGGGATTTAGTACGAAATCCAATTCTTACTAGAAGGAAATATTTAAGATCTTGGAGCTTTCCAATGGATGTGTTATCACTGATACCCTTATACTTGTTGCTGAACGATAGTGTTTCTTGCGGATATTTACACATGAATAAACTATTTCGATTGCGACGCGCATACTCGTACACACTAGATTTCGACAAGGTTTTTGCAAGGTATTTCAAATTTTGCAAAGTTGTAAAGGTCGTGGTTGTGTCCTTTGCATTTTGTCATCTTTCGGCTTGTATATATGCTGCTTTCGGCTTTAATCATGACGAAGAAAGTGTGTGGAAACTTACTCATGAACTTGAACATCATGACGTCCTAACTCAGTATTTTGGAGCTCTCAATTGGTAACAAGAAATAATCAACTTCTCCTCATTTCATACTTAGGGCAATTGGAATTGTGTCAAAATGTCATGAAGGCGAAATTCCTCGTTCTTTATGGCAAATGATATTTATGCTGATTGTTATGGCAGGAGGTTTTCTTCTGTTTGTATATATTTGTGGGACCCTTTTTATGATATCGAAATGCGACGCAAACACAATTGAAAAATTCGATGCAAAAATCAATCAACTACGTTATGTATTAAGTTTTCACCGTGTTCCAACAGATATCCAAGAACGAGCTGTCGAGTTTCTTGAGGTACTCTACTTTTATACTTTGAATCTTAAACTCTGATAGAATGAATTTAAAAGTGGTGAGAGCAATGACAAAAGCAATATGAAGCTATTGTGTCCATCAATTGCCAAAGATGTAAAGTTTACATTGCTCAAAAATATGGTTGCAGGTGTTCCATTCTTTCGATGTTGCAATGCTGCATTCATTCGAGCTTTGATTGACTTGATGGAAACAAGCTCGTTGCCGACAAATTATGTGGTTTGTGAAAAAGGAGATCAAGGAGAAGATATGTATTTTGTGCAAGCCGGTGTGTTGGCTGTCATTATTAATGATATCAAGGTTTGAGTGAGAATTGTATAATCTCTGATTTCATCATAGGTTCGAGAGTTGAGAAAAGGTGGCTTTTTTGGTGAATTATCACTCTTTACTAACCAAGTGCGTACAGCAACTGGTATCCCTTACTTTCAAAATAGTACTTATAGGTGAAAATAGTGGTGACAGCGACTTTTTGTATTCTTCATAAGCTTTCTCGAACTCACGTACAACGAGTTCTTCATGCTTACCCAGAATTTGAAGGTCAAATACTTCAATGCGTTGGTGCCCTACTTCATGAAATGGACATGCACAACAATGAAGAAATTATTCGGCAAAGAGGCTCTTTTCATTCTCAAGATGCCATTAAACGAGCTAAAGCTTATGGGAATTACGTTCACAAAGTCAATGGACAAGGAGACAAAAGATTCAGTCGTCGCTTTGTTGATTTACTTCCCCCAACAGCCAGTAGTGACAGTCAAACACAGCTTCCAGTATCATCTGAGTCATCAACACAACCACCAATACCTGAATCGGTAATAAATAATATTGGAATTGAATTGAACCGCTTGTATAGCCAAAAGCCTCAAGCATATCTCGAACCTCAAGTGCTATGGGTCTTCGACCAAGAGAAGGAGCTGTATTTTGGCACAAACTTTTGTTACGTACAGCTCTTGATCGAAAAGCACGATATCGCCTTTACTGGCTGTTAGCTGTGACGGTATGATAATACTTTACCTCAAAAATTACATTGTTATAGATTACGACACTTTACAACTTATTTATTGTTCCACTTGCTAATGCATTTGTTGTTGTGGGTCATCCAACGTCTATTGTGATATTAAATACAGTAGCTGATATCATTTTGTGGCTCGACATCTACGGCAAGTTCAACTTGTCTTATGTGGTTGAAGCTGAATCAATTTTCAATACTGTTAAATGTGCCAAGTACTACCTTCGAACTGATTTCTGGTTTGATCTGATGTGTGTTTTTCCTTATTGGTTTTTCTATCCGCCATATCACCTTATATTACGCCTTGGCCGGCTACTTCGAGTGTACAATTGCCCTGCTGAGCTCGAAGAAATTGCATTATTTGTACGCATTGATAGTAAACGACGTATTTTCATCCTTGGATTGGGTTTATTCTTTTGTTACCATCTTGCTGGCTGCACTGCTCAAGCTTACACATTTATAGCAGGTTATGGTGAATCAATGAATGGATGGCTACCACCGGAAGAGCTTGAGTTAACACTTAACGATGAAGGTACTACTTACACAAATTATTTGAATGAAACTTTTGCTTTGGATGACCCTCATGTTACCCACATTATTACTCTGCAATATCTACGAGCTCTGTATTATGGAGCAGTGTGTTTAACCAACCTTGGTCGACCATTAGAACCCGAGACTTTTGGAGAGTACCTTCTAGCTTGTTGTTTAATGCTTATTGGAATGCTTTTAATCTCTACCATCATTGATGAAGTACAAAAGCGAGTGACAGCCTCAGCTGTGGAACAAATGGAGTTCTTGTCAACTCGATCTCGAATTCAGCTTTTTCTTCAAAAGCAAAAAGCGCCATTAGAACTACACCGGCGTGTATCAGCGTTCTTGGACTTTTGGTGGAGTGCACATCGAGGCGCTAATATAAACGAACTCATTAGTGAGCTACCTACTCCACTACGCCGTGAAATTCTTTCATTTATATGTGCTCCTGCCATTGATACTATTGCAAGAATGGAACATATTAGCGAATGTTTTACTCGACTCTCTGCAGTATTTCTTGATAATCTTGCAATCAATTTATATGGCCAAAGTGAAATGGTTTATCGGTGTGGGGATTATGCTGATTGTATATATGTCCTTTTGGAAGGTGAAGTTAAAGTATTTGGTTTAAATAGATCATCTTTTGATATCCCACTACGCGAACTCAAATCAGGTATTATGAAATTGACTAGACTAGAAAGACTTATTATTGATTAGGTGACTTTTTTGGTTTATCCAGCTTAGCTCATGGAAATGATAATGTTGTTCATGGTGATCAAGCAAAAGCTATCACAACTTGTGTTGTAGCACTGGTGTCTCGGTCAACTTTAGCCACTCTATATCAAATATTCCCATCTTTTCCAGAATGTATTGCATCTCGGAAAACTAAAGGCCATAGTCATTTAACAAAGCAACAACACCTTGAACCCAATGCAAATGGAATTATGCAACGAAAAAAGAGATGGATGATAAATCCCGACTCAAATTTTTCAGTGTTTTGGGAAACACTACTTTTCTTCGGTATGGTTTACCAAAGCATTGGAGTTCCATTTTATATGGCCTTTGGCTTTGATGATCAGACAGTAGGGTTTTCGGATTCAATCTCGATTATATTGGAAATTTGCTTCTTTTGCGATATTTTTCTTAAGTTTCGCACAGGGTATCTCTATTATGGAAACAAGGTAATAAATTGAAAAAGCAATAGCTAAATTTCGTATTAGGTGATGGACCTGGATAAAACTAAAGCGAGATATCTTCATTCATATAGCTTTGCGATTGATGTGTTAGCTGTGATTCCTTTCAATTTGGCAAACTTAATCACGAACAAACCACGTTCTGAGGCATGGAATGTCAACAAGCTTCTTCGCCTGTTTAAACTTTCAGCACAAATCGAGCATCTTGAGCGACAGTATTATACCATCAACATACAAATTCGTATTTTCAAATTGGTATTTTACATTTACTTACTCTCTCATTTTATCGGGTGTACTTGGTATAACTTTGGTAGCAATGCATCAACCCTGCTTGGTTTTACAACATCTAAGCAATTCGGTACCGATGCATGGCTTCCTGGAACTTCAATGGATACAGCAAATTCCAACTTGACGCTTTTGATGAAATACGCTAAAGCTCATTATTGGGGTCTTGGGTTACTCTTGGGGTTTAATCCTGGACAATTTCCTGCATCTGCAGTTGAATACCTCTTCACGGTATATTACAATACACTTAATATACTTATATGCATTAGATTCTGGTTCAAACACTTGGGGTTTTTCTTTTGGCATACGTCGTGGGCAACTTACTTGATATTGTTCAAATTTTGGATGGGAATAATCGAGTATTTTACAGCAACCTTAACTACGTACGAAAATTTTTAACATATTTTACGTTCACTGAAGAAATGATGCTTAAAATTGAACACTTTTACTTCTATCGATTATTTCACAGCATCCACGAAGAACATATTTTAGCCAAATGTCTACCACCGTCACTTGTTGCTGACATTCGACTTTATCTTTTAACTCCAATGCTAAACAAAGTTCGCTTCTTTCAAGATGAATCAGCAACCTCAAATATTACTCGTGTACTTGTGAGTCAAATGACTCAAATGTTAGTTGTCCGAGGTGATGTAGTTGTGCGACAAAATGAAGCTGGAGTCGATATGTACTTTGTCTTTTCTGGATGTCTCCATGTATTTGTACATTTTGACAAGTCCTCTACTACCTTCATTGATGCAAGAGGCCTGAAAGTTAATGAAATTCATGCTGGTGCTTTCTTTGGAGAAAAGTCACTTTTTTCTGATAAACCGCGCAACGCAACAATTGAAGCTAAAACTTTTTGTACTTTGTATAAGCTCTCAAGAAAGCATTTGGAATCGGTGTTTGTTCAACATCCCGACTGGAAAAAGAAAGTGATGAAAATTGTTAATCAAATGTATGCTCAGCAAGCTTTAAAAATTCAAGAAGAGCAGCTTCGATCTCAATCAGATCTAAGCAAGTTTCCAAGTGTTAAATGTATAAAGCAATTAGCCGATATCGAAAGAAAATTTAATCTTCGCTCAACACTTGCGAAATTTGTGAAAAAGCTATTATACGTTGAAGTCCAATCACCTTTTTACAATACCTACCTTAAAATCTTGTGCATTTCATTACTTTACATTGCGTTATCTGTGCCTTATGTACTAACCTTTGGCAATCAAGGCCTTTCTCCTGGTGTTTTCATCATGTTTATGGTGAGATGATTGAATTTGGTCTAAATCTAAAATATGATTGTAGATATTTAATGTTTTGACGGATGCTGTATTTGCTTATGATATTTGGTTCAAACAGCATACAATAGAGACGACAGCTTCTCGTGAATTCTATGAAGAAACAACAGCTACAAGACACACTCAATGGTTAGATATTTTAACCATCTTCCCCTTTGATTATATTGTTGGACCATTTTACAATTCTTCTGGTCTTTTTCGGCTAAATAGATTCTTAAAGCTACGACAATTGACACATACCATCAATGAAGTTCATCGATTTAGCATGTCATACGAAATCAATCGACTTCAGCTGCTTGGCTTGTACTATTTTATGGGTTGCTACTGGGTAGCTTGTTTCTATTTTGGATTAACATTTATTGATGGATTTTCACCAGTTTGGAATGCGTCATTGCCTGTAGCATACTTTGCTGTAATATTTCATTTATATTGAAAATCTAATGAGTTTATAGATTGATCCCAATGCTACAGCTGAAAAGATTTTCTTTCGCTTGTTCAGGTGTATGTATTTTGCTATGACTCTCAACACAGGCACTGGTATCGTTTATGAACCTGATAATCGCTTTATCGACTACACATTTATCTTTATTATGTCTGTATTTGGAGTATTTGTTATGGGTTATGTCATTGGGGAAGCTTCTACTTTATGTATTTACTTGATACAAAATGAAGTCGATTTTAAAATTCATCAGATGAATGTGATGGAATTTCTTGTGCGAAAGCGTATGAATCGATCTATTGAATCTAGAGTTCATGCTTTCCTTTCATTTTCATGGTCTTCTCAAAGTGGTGTCATGTATCAATCTATTCTTGAGCAACTTCCACTACGTATTCGATCTCAAGCAAATCTTCAAATTGGCCACATGAGTATAGCAAGATTTTCAATGCGATACCTTCGGCCACTTTGCAAGGACATGTCGGGAATTGAATTTCTTACTTCCAGTGTAGCACATCGGTTGGTATTTGAAGCTTATCCACCTGGAGAATCGGTGATTGTCCAAGGAAATATTGGTCAGACAATGTACTTTGTCTCTAAAGGCAACTTGATATCAGCATCATCCACACCACACTTCATTCCAACAAGGTATGTTGGATTTATCCTGCTTAAATCATTGACAATGAATTAGATTTGTTGATGGCCAGTTCTTTGGTGAAGAAGGCTTTCTGTCAGCAAACGTTTGCATGTATTCAGTGGTAACCTTAAGGGCTTGTGATTTGTTAGCTTTATCTGCAAGTGATTTCTTAACTGCACTTCATGAATCTCCAGGGCAAATTATTCTATTCAAAAGTATTCTTATTGTTTTCAATAGATTTTCTGACTGTATTGCTATTGTAAAACAAGTACTTGATGCAATTCATGAGCCTGAAAACCATCCTACCATTCCATCAACTTCCGATATTGGTGAATTACTTTATCATGTCATTCATGAAAACATCTCATTTGCCCCATATCAAAATATGACAATTGAAGAGTGCGAAACTATGTTTACTCCATTTCTTGCTCTTTTTGATGATCCTGCTGAAGAAATGACATCAAAACCATTTGAAAAGGAATCAATACGTATGTGTCAGCACTGTGATCATCGTGCTTCTACAGTTTATTGTAAATTCTGTCTCCAAAGTTTATGCTTTCAATGCTCACAAACAATTCATGAGCAAGCTGAGCTTGTGTTTCATCTAGAAACAATTTCAACTTTAAAAGTTGCAAGTCCGAAAAAGCGCATGAGTACAGTGATTGCAACAGTGGAATTTTGTTTGAAAAAGATAAAGCAGCTTTCTCGGCATGTAGTTCCAATGCTTGACGAGGAAATGGATGATTCAATCGATGAAGATGTAAACTCAGAGCATGTTCCAGTCATTAATATTACACATGAAATGTTGGAGCAAAATGTAGAATTGGGTCAATTGGACATGACTGAACGCCCAAAACGCAAACGATCGTCGCGAAAACAACTTCAAACACGTTTGAGCTCAGCTCAATATGAAGAACCTCAAAATCCACTTATGGCAGATTTACAAGCTGCATGGAAATTAGGCCCATCAACTTTACGGGCAACAACTTTTCTAGCTTTAAAAGCTGCTGCAAAAAGAGTGATTGAAGAAGAAGTTGGAGAAGGCTCAACCAAGCGAAATAGCATTGTTCCCTATTTAGAAGCTGACGAGAAAGACGCAAGTGGTGAAGAACTTGTTCAAAGTTAATCTTGTAAGAAAAGTAACAAGCGAGCTTCTGATTCTAGTAGACGATATTGAACCATTTGATCAAGAGTGTCATGAAAGCGGGCTAATTGAGCA
>JNBS01005003.1:0-19917 GCA_002081575.1 Thraustotheca clavata
ACAGTGCAAGCGTGGTGTTTTTCCTTATCGAAGCATAAACTCTCAAAGATCAAATCGCTTGTATCCCTCCTCGTAGCTTTGACACTCGACTTTGCTTCTTACAACATGCGCTACTGCTTGGAACACCACGTACGACGTCTTTTACTCGAGTCTGAATCGATCTTTGATGAGAGAAAACTTGTTGGACTACAATCACTACATGCTATATTTGAACAAGACCTACGGAAAGATGTACAGACATTTGGTGTGGAATGGGATCATGAAGCATTAGAAGCAAATAAATCAATGCTCGCCAATACTGTCAGCAACGTATTAATTGAATGCAATACTTACTTCGGTGGAACTGGCATCAAGATGAGCGAGTATAAAAATGCCATAGGCTTAAAAACCTTTGAGCTTGCTGTAGCTTGTACGTCTTATCTTTACGACAATATGACTACTTCTGATGATCAGAAAATGGTGATTGTGGCGCGAAGTTGTATTCACCCTTTGCCATCGCTACGCTTGGTTGCAACCGACGCTCTATTTCAAATTGCTGCAAAAAGCATTTCTACAGTGGTCAAAGGTGTGTTCGATTATATTATTAATATGCCATTTTCAAAAGAGGCATTTGAAGGTGCTTTACCCATATTTTTGCCACTCCTTAATAAGATATTCACAAACACCAAGAATTGCAACGAAGAAATTTTGAAATCTGTTGAAGCTGTTTGTCTCTACTTATTATGTGGTGATAGCTCCTACAGTCGAATAGGGCCTCTTGCATTGTTGGCATCAATTAAAGATCTGCGACAACGCTTAAAACGTGTGGACACACATGTGATAAATGTCATTGACGTTATCACTGGAATTGATGCTGATTTGGCTCTCAAAATCGGACTAAGTTCAACTGAAAAGCTATTGGCACTTGAATGTGGTGGTGTAGTCAAATGGCTAATTCATCGTTTAAATTCAAATACGGAGAATAAAGCGACAGTAGAATTGGCCTTCTCAATGGCATTAGCTACACTTTTCAGTCGTGTGTCAGATGTATGTCCCGATTTAATTACATTGCTATGGGTGCATATTCACGAGTTGTCAGTAAAGCTTGAACCAGCAGTACCTTTGTTGTCAAGTGATTGCACTACCAATTTATCACATTGGCGTAATTGCACTATTTTCGCCTGTTCTACTGCATTTATTCAAGACAACTCTGCTCCTATAACATCAGTCGTATCAACCTTGCTCCGGCGTACTTGTCGATTTATCAAGAGTCCTAGTTTAGACCAAAGAAAATCAGCTGTCTTGGCACTAAGCTCAACACATTCTTCTGCGTGTTATTTGCTGTTGGATCACTTGACAAAATTTGAGTCGGATGCATTTTCTGAAGTTAAAGAATTGGTATCAAAGTTACCAACCTCTCCGACTAGTAAGTTATCGAAGCGATCTTCAAAACATCAAATTTTTACGGCAAAGAATTTGGAATTGCAACTAGGGCTGCAATGGGCACTGACTTATATCTATAAATCTCTTTTGGAACATCCTGAACGTCGTACACGAATATGGGAAGCAAGGGTGCATTTGTTAAAGTTTATCGACCAACTGCACTCTCAACTGGTTGTAGATGATGCTGATGTAAACCAGCATTATTGGCGCGAGTTTATTCAGATATCATTTTGCGGAATTATTGAATCTTTAATGCACCAGAGCAATATCTCATTGAGCTTGGATGAGAATAATGGCACTGAATCACCACAAATTACAATAGAACAGCGTCAAACGTGGTTCCAAACAATGTCTCGTTGGTGTGGTAATTTAGACACATTAAATGCATCAAGAGAATACGCTATTTGGACTTGGGTACTTCCCACTGAAAATGACGATTTTCGAATGGAGAATGGAATTGCTGGGTCCTATTTATCTTTTGTCCGAACGCATTGTGTTTTTTCTGCAATGGCAACTTTACTCATCGGCCCTGCTTTTGATTTGGACATGATATTTTCTTGGGCGGATTTGTGTTTTGCTTTGGAATTGGAGAATTTTGCTTCTGTTGCTCAGCAAGGTTTAAAGCTTTTGTTGTCCAGTGATAACCCAGGGGCAATATCCCGTTGTATTGATCATTGCCTCATTGTTACTCAAAACACAATACCTCGGGCTACATCACAGTACTTGCATGTGATTGCTCTAGTGATTGATGATCTTAAAATTGACTTTGAAACTAGTGTGGGCTTCCCAAAGCTTTTACATGCAGGACTTTTACATTTTCCATCACAAGATGCAATTACTATTTTGTCAGCTGTCTTACGTGAGGATGAAGTCAATATAGAAGATAATGACCTAGAAGAACTCGCAGGTGACAATCTTGTACACTCGATTCCAAGCAAAATTGCAAGCCATTTCCAAGGAATTACGACTGATGTTTTGCTCTCCATCCTTACATTTATTCCAAAATGTTTAAATCCTTCGCTGCAGTCAAAACTTTTGGATTTGTGCTTGCTTTGGGTTCAAGGTTTACCTACAACTTCTGTTGAGCTTGGTTCGTTTTTAAGTGTCCTTGTTCGTGTTACGTCAGAGCTCCAGAGTACTGCTGTAACTCGATTATGGCAAGAAATTGCCAAGTGTGACTTTCGCTTGAAAGCTTTAATCATTTTCTTTTTCTCATTCAAAAGCAAAGAGAAAATTATCATGGCGAAGTCAATACTATGGTGGATAGCCCCTTCATCACAAGATATGGAGCGCGTAATATCCACAATATTGGATTATCCTGCTGAGCAAACGGACAATTCTCATGTTCTTGACACTTGGAGCTTGACAGTAATGTATCTTGCACCTGTAGCTGCTCGATTAGGTCCATTAAAGCTTTTAGAGCACCATGTTTCCGTTTATAATATGACTTTATCTATTTTGCATGGATGGATTGCAAGTCATTATACCAAGTCATGTCTTGTTTGGTTATTGGACGAAGATTTAACTTTGCTGGTGGTTCAAGATGGTATTGGACTACTTCAAATGCTCACACCAAGAAATTCACTTGGATACAAAAGCCTATGCAGTACCTTACAGTCATTTATGGATCAAGCTCAAACCCAAGTACCAACAATTGCTGCACTGCAATATCTCTTTGAGTCAGTGAGTTTGTCGATGAATAACGCTGATAGGCACTGCTGGGCTTCAATATGTGTCGATGCATTTGGTTGTACCAGTGATTCCTCCCAAGAAAAGCTTCATGCTCAATTCAGTTTACAACTTTATCGGCTCTTAGATCCACTATTTTCTGGTGATGTTTGTGTGCACTTAATGGCATTGCTACGTCGTTCTCTCGAAGATCCTGATGCAACAAACTTTGTCCATGAATATCTCTTGACATTGACGTATATTACAAAAGGAATGCCATCATCCAAACTTGTATTGTACCCACAGCTCCTTTGGGTGGCAGTAGCTCTATTAACTCATTCTCAGCGTCCACACACAATTGTCGAGTCCTCGTCCAATTCACTTCAGCTATCCTCATTACTTTTAGTTCAAGCCATCATAACTAAACCATCTTTTCGCCAGCCAATAGTTCAAGATATGTTTCTGGCAAGACGACCTACTCAGTGGAAAACCATGACAACCACAGCTGATTGTACGATTGATGTACTCCTAGCAATCTCGCAACAACTTTATTCTGTTGACACTGAGCCTTTGGTTCGTAGCATCACACGCACTTTGCTCTTTACATCAACTTCTAAACTTCACTGTCTCGTTAGCACGGTGCTTTTACTACCAAAGTTGCTAGTGGACTACAGTTGTAATGATGCTCTAGACCTTGGGTATCTCTGGCGTATTCAAGGCAATCTTGCTTTATCTGCAGCTTTATCCATGCACACCAACAAGGACAATGCACAATGGTTATCTGAACTTTGCCCTTTGTTAATGCAATCGATGGCTGAACCTGAAGAAGAAAAGCTTGTGGTTGAAATTCTATTGACAATTCTCATGGGTAGATGTTCAGTGTTACTCTCGCCAACTCTCGAGTTCCTCCAAGGTTTAGTTGGTTCTGCTCCAGTATTATTTTGGAAACGAAATGCAACATTGCTATCATGCTTAACTCGATTAATCCGCACAACAAATGCGTCCGACTCGAGTTGGCCGATGCTAGTCAAGATCTTGACAACTTTGGTACCAAGTGAGTAGAAAAAGGTATGTATGTGAATGAATATGCACAGTCTTGTTATAAACTATAAATCCTTTTCCCCTGGTTTGTTCAATCCTAACCAGTGAATTTTTGGTTGGCAACTGGGTGGTTTGCTTGGCCTTTAACTTCATTCCAAGTAGCATTGAGGTTCCGATCAACAAATTCATCAAGATCCGACTGACGATCTTGAAGATCTTCTCGTCCAAGTTCTTTTTGTTGTTCATTTAGTACAGTAAAGCAATTATTGCAAACACGTTGAGGTTTATGGTTTGGAGCAGCCCCACGTCCTTTAATGCGGTTCTTAAATCCTTGTGGAAATTTATAAGCAGCCACTCGTCCATTACCACATTCACTGCAGCAAAGACGTCCACAATATCGACAATGATGACGTCTTGTTCCAATTGAAAATTTCTTATCACAAAGCATACATGATGGTCTTGCTTTATCATCAATCCAAACAGGTGAATGATTCACTTTACTCAATAAACGTTTAAGTAGTCCTTTGTCCACTTTTTCAAACACAGTTTTATTGTTTTCATCCGTTGCATCCAATCGAGCACCATGACGTACTAAACGTAATGCAATTTCAACCAAACCTTTATCAAGTGCCACATGTAAAAGTGTAGATTGATCCACTTTAGCATTGGGATCTGCTTTATATCTTAAAAGCATTTCACATAGCATTGGATCATCTTTAGTTGTGGTAATAATATGAACTCCCAATGGAGTTTGATTGCGTACATTAAAAATTTGAGTATCAGCTCCATGATCCAAAAGCATTTTTGTAATACGACGTGATTTAGCAGCAGCTAAATGTAATGCCGTATTTCTTCGATTATCAGGAAGATTGATAATAGATGATACAATCCGTGGGGATAACAATGCTTTAAGTACACTCATATGACCACCACGAACAGCAAAATGTAAAGCACTTTGACCAAACGTTGGATCACGACGTAAGACATCCGTGCCTGGTTGTACAAGCAATGCATTTACTTCGACAACATCACCAGCTCGTGCAGCTAAGAGCAAAGGGGACCATCCATCAGTATTTTCAATCACAGCTTGACGAACTGGAGCTTGACGAACATCATGAAAGCTTGGATCCATGTGCTGCAAGGCTTCACTACCACGAAACATGAGACTATCACGTTGTCCATTTCGTGGTGCTGCGGCTAAATCGTGGACAGACATATTGGCAAGTGAGGCACGAACGACATCGTTTTTGCCTGGACTAGCATTGTAATCGGGAGTATCGTATTGTGCAGAACTATTGAAGCTTGATCCATTTGTGCTGCTTGTTAAACTATCTGCGTGGTCAACGCGGTACACATCGCGCGAGTTTCTTTCGTCCGCGGGCATTCAGTCGTAAAAATGACGGACGTTTTGCAACTTTTTTTGATGCGACGTAATATTTCTCACCCGTGACAAGACTCTAAATCCACGCAACTTTGAGTTGTTACTTGATGGATTTGATAGGAAATTGTTGATCGAAAACATGTCAAGTAGATTCAACATGTTTTGAATTCTCATCAACACATTGTGAACCATTCATTTCTTGTATATATTCAATTACATCACTATCAGATTCACAAACACATTGTGTGAATTTAGACAGTTTCGAGTCACACACACCTTTTATTAAAATTAACATCTTTATCTTTATCTTAGTATTTGTATGAAACATTAAATATAGATTAAAATTACTATTAAGTATTTGATATCAAAGGGCACGACATATTAGCTACTTCGTATACAGTGTATTTTGACTGAATACACACAGAGACGTTAAGTTACTCGAGAACAATGCAATGTGTCGTGAACGCTATCACAAAGAACGACTTCTTGCAGTAAACATTCGTGTCCACATATCGTTTTCAGGATATCCGGATAATAAATGGAGTATCCGAAGACTCATTTTCAATTGGTTTTTTGAAAATGAAGGAAAGAGTTGATGCATTAGAATGCCGTGTGACAGAAATGGAAAATGTAGTCCGTGTAGTAAAGCATGTACGTGCGAATCAAGTGTTTAGTGCAGCACTGCATATAGCTCCGAAGGAGTATTATGACTGGACTTTGGAACAACGGGCGTGAGTGCACTCACAACAACTGAAAAGGTTGCTTATCTTACTCGCAGGAAGTTATTACAATGTTCTACAAGTCAATTATGCAAGAGTATTATTATGGAAAATGTAGCTTGGAAAGAAGAAATGACGAATGTACCAAGGTATGAATTGATAATGAAATTGTTTAGGGTGTAAAAAGTTGGATATAGATATGTGTGTGTCATTGTGCAGTATGAAGCCAAAGTAAATGCGGATAAAGTTGCAAAACTCATCCGTGATGCTGGAAAAGATGTGAAAGTGTCAAGAAAGCAAGTTAATTTTCAACATGCTGCAACACATGTATCAGATGAAATCACTGGATTTCAATTTAATGGTGTATCTCCGTTTGGGATGAAGACACCAATTCCTGTACATACTTTGTTGTCTATGTATGTTGAGAATCATTGTGTAGGTGATTGTATCTAGTGCAATTCTTGATCTTGGCTACATTTGGCTTGGTGCTGGTGCTGTTGATGTAAAGCTACGTATGGCTGTGACTGATGTAATTCGTGCTTTAAATGCTCTTGTTGGTGATGTGTCGGAACCACGAATGTAGAATTTCATTTACAATTACATTTCAAACATGTGAGTAAATGGTCCTTCGGATGAGAATTCAAGTGCCTACATATTGTCAAGCAACAAAGAAGCTAATACAATCATATACTTGACGATTACCGAATGTTCCCGCTTTGATAATAGGCAATTGCACTTCATCTACGTTCATTACAATTCACAACGCATTTCTTTTGACGACACCTGTAGCATCATGTTTTGACAGAGACAAGATCATTTCTTTTGATACATCTTTTAGTAGCTGTACAAAATGAAGATAAATAGCTTCTGCACCATCTTCTTTTCCCAATTGAGTGTGGTATCTATCATTAGACATTAAAAAAGACGATAATGCATGAAATACTGAAGATTTTTTCCTCTTTGTACTTTTGATGTTAATGCAGCTTGTGGAATGACTAATACATGGACAGGAGAATTATTTTCAATACATGCTACATTAAAATTTCCATGTTCTCAATTTTAATATCAAGCTTAATACCTTCACAAATATTTTGGTTCCGAGACGAATCTGTTCCAAGTAAACGCAGCTTTAGAAGCGTAGTGACTATATGAATCCATTAGCATCTCTCATGTAGGTACTATGCACCATGTTTAGGTATATCGTCCTTCGTCGCACCTTTGGCCCATGAAACATAAACAATCAATCTATCTCAATTTCATCAATAATACAAAGTTCCTTCGATTACCCTTTACCAATCTCAACATATTCATTATCATTATCCTAAGTATTCATTAAAAGAAGCGTGTAAAGCACGTACAATCAAGAGTTTAGCCTTCATGCAGCGTTGGGTCACACATCTAAATGTCATGGTCAAAAAATACGTCGTAATTTATGTCGACGTATTTTCTTTTGTGTCATTCCAACGAGAACTGAAATTTTAAAACCGTCTGTTCAATCAGTTGTTGACATAAATATATGTCGACGTATTTTTGAAATTATCTTGATTTTTGTATTGACATAAAAATATGATACTAAAACTAAAACTGTATGGTGAAGAAAATTGCCATGTGATTGGTGAAGAGGTGGGAATTTGAACCAATCAGCAATTGTTGCTACAACCCGAAGCTGCCGACACTAATGGCCACAGCCAAGTTCGAGGTACGATATTGGATCATCTAAAGCTAATGAATGAGCAGAATCCTTACCGAGAACACAATGTAGCGTGTTATGGTTTAAGACCTAGTCGTTTAATCTTATTAAGTGTGTTGGCAACGTGTGCATTAGTCCAATTGATTTTATTTGGGGCGTATAATGACTATGGCTTTGATTTGAATTTACGTGCACCAAGCAAATATGATCATAATTTACTATTGAGCGATTTACTTTTGATGAATACGTTCAATGATGTATGTTTAGAAGCAAAAGATGCTGTGATTTCATTTAAAATGAATGGGACTGATGAAAACCCATTATTGCTTGAAGAAAACATGGACCATGCAACTTTAATTCAACATCTTTCCGATTGTCATGATGTTGATATTTTTTTACCAAAAGATTTACGTTCACATGGATATTGCGAAGATGGTATGGCTTATGTACAATTTTTACGAGCTCGTGCTTTACCACATTGGGTATTTGATATTCAACTACGTAATGAAGATGGTAAAAAACTTTAAAAGATCATGTAATGATGACGAGTGTAGATGAAATTTTGACGTATTTTGATTTATGTCCAAAAACACCTCTTATCCTTATGAATCATTACTGGCGTGGTGTGCCTGAAATGGCCAAGTTTCCTGACGTAAGCTGAATATTTACACTGTACATGATCATCGACTTAGGAAAAACCTATCATTCTCATGCCCAACATCGAAATGCACGAATTACGTGCTGAGCATTATTGGCGTGTGGATTATGTTTTATGCAAAACAAAAGATTGTTATCGTCGTGTAGATGCCTGGTACATTTTTTATCAATTCCATTGATATTCATAGAAATAGGTACAAACAAGAAGGAAATCCACGTAAATCTCGTGTTTTGTACACTCAACACACTTCATCCGATCCAACTACTCTTGCAAAATACCACTGGAAAAAACATACTCCTGTACTTGATGGGATCGGTCGTATAAAACCAAGAAACTTTCGTGATATTCATTTCTTTCATGCTAATGGACACAGGTATTCTCCATCTTGTTGTTTCTTTCTCATCTTTTCTCTAGTACACAAAAAAGCACACGTCAAATCTTGGATTGTTGGGCACGTCGTCCAGATTTACCCATGTTGGAACTCTATTCTTTAGATTATGGGACTCGGGATCATTACAATCAAATATTTGAGAATGCAAAGCCAAATAACATTGCATTTCACTGGGGAGAAGACATTGATGTACTTCGTTTTGGTAAACTATTAGCTGAAGCTACTGCCATTCTTTGTCCAAGCAAAATGGAAGGGTATATCATTTCTTCATCTTTCAATCCTAATTTCAATAGATTTGGCCATTATATCAATCAAGCACGTGCATCAGGAGCTCTTGTTTTAACTACAAATGGTACACCGATGAATGAACTTGTTGATGAAGATTCTGGTGTCTTAATCAAAGCAGATCCCATCCCAAGTGAAGGGTATAAAGCTTTGATTTTGATCTCAATTTTTTATCTATACCATTAGGAATCAACTATTTGCCCCAAATTTCAAATACAAACATGGTTTAATGAACTCTACGAGCTTGGAATTTGAAGTACATGGTCATTATATTTGTGAAGCTATCGATCGTGTACTTGGTTTACCTTCTCATGAACTTGAACGTCGTGCAAATATTGGACGTGATCGATACTTGGAACAAATCAAATTTTTTCGTCGAAAGATGACAGAATTCATTGGAGAACTCACAGGACAATCTACATTCAAGAATGAACTTGCTGAAGAAGAAGAAGATAGATAATTAGATGATGATATATGTAAAAAGAATATGATCGTATATGTAAGAAGAGAAGATGATGGATATGTGTACAATAAGAGCGCCAAAAAATCATGAATTTTAATAGCATCTTTTTTAAATGAAATTCTTTTATATACAAATTCAAGTCACTTAAAAAAGAATTGATATTAATAATAAAAAAGATTTTATTCTTCTAGTCACTTTGATTTTCTTTTGCAACCCACGACATGGACGAGACAATTCCTCCGCCAGTTCCTTTGAATGAAGAAGAATCAATGAATGAAGAAGCTGTAGCTATTGAAGATGATTCGAGTATAGATGAGACATCTGCTCTTGGTGAGTCCAAGGAAGAAATTGCGGATTTGAACGCTGAAATTACGACTTCAGTACCATCAGAACCATTTGTGAAGCCTCCATTAAAGAGAATGACCATGTCTCGTGGAGATTCCGAAAGACCGATTCGTAAAGAACTTATTACGATGTTTGTGGCTTGTACAAGCTTAAATTTGCCTTCATTACCACAAACATTTTTTCAATCAGTGTTTAAGAAGAAAAAGGCTGAATCTTTGATCCCAGAAGTACGAATTGAAGTCGAAATGAGAAGACCAACAGATACGTTAGTTGTTCATTATCAAGCAACAGAACCAAGACGATCAAAAAACCCATCGTTTACGATTGGATTTACTATTCCAATTCCATTAAGCACCAAAACACCAAAAGCGATTCATGGAACTTATTGTCTTTATTTTCGTGTGATGCAAACGGATGTCGGAATGGAAAAAGTTGTGGCACAAGCAGAAGTCACGTGCAGTATGCTCATGGAAAACTTTAGACAAGGTTCACCTGTTGTACATTTGCCTTTGGAAATGGCTGGATCGAAAGAAGCGATTTTAAGTTTGACATTTGGAAGAGTATTTCCTGTCAAACATAGCGTTGTGCCAACGCAAAATATGTTGCTTCACATGTACTCATTGAATCCAGAACAAGATGCAAAGGATATTCCATCGAAAAAGACCCTCGTGGCCACGGAAGAAGTGTTAGAAGTAGGTTATCACACAGCTGTACCACCTGTATTCTTACATCAAGCTTATAAAGAAATTGAAGCTGTGCACAGATTGTGGAAAACCAGATACAACAATGCACGCAAAAAAGATTTAGACTTTGACACCCCAGAAGAAGCTTTGGCGAATGGTTGTGATGTATATGCCATTGAAGTCATTAGTGGACGTGGGCTTAAATTGCCACCTAATCTTCCTGTAGTCACTCCAGCTCGTACAAGTCGTTCTTCAGCTTCAGGCTCGAATGGTGCTGATCCCAGTGCTATTACACTCAATCCTTTTGTTATGGTAAAATTCCGTGAAATGGCCAAAGGTAAACGTGCTATCGAAGTCTCGGAAGGCAAAACCAATGTCGAAATGAATACCTCCGAACCAAATTGGTGTGCTAATTTTGTTGTCGATAAGCCAAAATCAGACAAAAAAGAGAGTATATATCATTACCCCTGGGTAAACACTCATTTATTGTAGGTAAAAGCAAAAACCAATGCTTTGAATTTTATCGACCTTCGCCAGTTTCTGTGGATGGTCACACAAATTCTGCACTTGAGCGAATTCTTCAATTTGATGTTGCAAGTGAATGTGTAAGCCACTTTGATGGACAAATTGATATTGGTCAAGTATTGATTCCAGTCAAAGCCATTCTTTATGAAGGATCAAATGATACTTATGCAATTAACGTGACAAAATGGTTGCCTGTTCTATCGTCTACTGGAGAAAATCGTGGTGAAATTCTAATTCGTATCCAATTACGTCGCACTACTATGCCGTATGTCCTTGAATCTGAGGATATTCCTGGAGTTAATGGTACTCTTTTGAAACTGGCCGATCCTGTTCGTGAACGAATTTGGCAGTCCAAACTTTCGTCACAAGATCCATTAAAACCTCTTAATACTGCTGAACTTCGTGACCAAGTTGCTAGCTTGGAGTTCTCTTTAAAGGAGCTTTCTCTGTGGATCAACTACATTCAAGATCACTCGAGTGAATGGTTTCGATCTAGTCAAGACAAAACTCGTCGTGAAGTGCAGCCTTTAGCTACAAATTTGCATGTTGCATATTTCCGATTGTTTAAAGGCATGGAACCTTCTCGTGGTACTATTCTTCAGCGTGACGTGGAAGAAGCCATTGTACCGGGACAGGATATTTCTGCATTTTTAAGTCGTCTCGATTCAACATCTTTGGATGACATTGCTGTTCTTGAACTGCAGGATATGCTTGAGGTAGATGCTACCTACTCAACAGTAACTTGTGGTGCACCAACAGCTCATGGCTTGGGTCTAAGCAAGACTGGGTTGATTGAAATGGAAGAAGCATTGATGCAATGCGATAAGGGTATGGAACGGATGAAGGTGGAATATGCTTTACGTAAAAGTGTTTGTTTATCACAGTCACTAAGTGTCCTTGTCACAACATTTATGACTCAATTGGAACTTTGTTTGCAACGAATGGTACCCCAACCTGACCTTATTATGGAGCAATGGGCTGCAGTTGGATTTCTCATCGGTTGGGAAAGTTTGGTGTCAACTCAAGGAAAAGAATTGCACATGCTTTCTGATGCTTGGATTGCCATCAAATCCCTTGAACGATTTGCAATTCGTTTGGTTTCTGGTGATGCTTTGGAGCTTCATGAACGTGAAGATGGCTATGTTCTTGATTTGCCTATTCCTTCGGTTCACTTTGGTTCTTTACCTGTATCTCTACAGGAAGGCAAACTTATCTCAATTACTGCTGTGCTCTTTACCCAAGGAATTAATGAAATGCAAACACTTGCAAACGCTGTTGGGGCTGTTGGAATTGAATTACAATCTCGAATCAATGAAAAGAGTCTTAAGGTATTTTACTATAATTCAACAAAATCTGAAAAAGCTCCATAGGCACTACAAAAGTATCAGTTAAACGTGACTGGAAGCTCAAGATTTATGGAAAAGTGTGCATCGCTTAAGTTGGACCCTCTTGCAGCGTTGATTAGCAGTACTGAGAAGAAAAACACTCGTATTTTGCTCGAAGCATCAGATGATGTTCGTCGATTAAACGGTGGACGAGTCACTTTCTGCAAGAGTGGAAAAGATCGTACTGCCATGAGTGTGACTTTGGACCAAGCTCGTATTCTTGGGGGAACTTGGAAACAATCAACAATGCTCATGAAGGAATCTACGATGGACAAAGAGTGGCTTGAAATCAAACCAATTGCTAATTTCATGCGAGAGTATGGGGTTCGTATTGAAGTGGCCAAAAAGAACGTCGGTCAAGCACGATACTCTTTCAATGCGCTCCAACGCAAATGTCTTCCTAAAATCTACCGTCCATCAGCCGCTGCAATTCAGGGCTCTCATGATGTGGATGATTCTTAAGCTGTAATTTTTGCTGTAGATAATTCGATTAAATTGTGCTCCTGTAAGCAAACAAAGTTGATATTACTCAAGCCTTAAGAATCTCGAGCCGTGACGGATGTGACCATATCCTGTATCGTGCTACTGGGGGGACGATAAATCTCGGGCAATAGTTTTCGCTGAATCGAGTTGAACGAGTACTTGTACCGGCCAACATTTTTCTTGGCAATTTCAATGCGAATGCCAAATTCACGCATTAAATTTGCTGCAGCTAGTTCTTCAGCAGATACAATTTCAGGGGAAGAATGTACTGCTAAAAATGGGTTTAGAGTTCCTTGGCGTTTAAAGAGTAATCGGGATTGTTCAAGGGTAACACTCATGGCTGTCCGATCTTTTCCACTCTTACAATAAGTCACTCTTCCTCCATTCATACGTCGAACCACATCGGAAGCCTCAAGGAGAATACGAGTATTTTTTGCTGATGCATTTTCAGCTTGTACGACGGCCATAAGAGGATCCAAGAGCAATTGAGCTGTTGTCATATCTTGCTCGAGTTTTAGTTTCAAGTACTTTTGGTGGTATGTTTGAAGAGTTTTAAAACTCGAATTGTTGATTGTACTTTGAAGCTCCACACCGTTGGCACCAACCATATTTGCAAGCGATTGCATTTCATTAATGCCTTGAGTAAATAGGACAGAAGTCACTGGGATAAGGCCAACACCAGAGGGAATGACAGCTCCATGAAATGGAATTCGAATCACATATCCTTCATGATCAGCTCCATGTTCTTCGAGTCGTACAGCGTCAATTGCTGGATCAAGAAGGAAAGAAAAGCGTTCAAGACATTTAATCGTAGCCCAAGCATCAGAGAGCATTTTAAGTTCTTTGCCTTGAGAAGAAATTAAACTTTCCCAACCGATAAGAAACCCAATGGATGCCCATTGATGCAAAATTTCAGGTTTGTGCTCCATATTAAGCTCCAAACATGTAAGAAAGGTAGTCACGAGGGCAGAGACTGCTTGAGAGACACAAACGCATTTACGGAAGTAATATTGGTACTTGAAGCTTTCAAATTGTTCACGGAGTGCCATAGCCGATGGTCCAACAGATTCATCACTGGACTGACGTGTTAATTTCATTGTTTTGGTCACGTGCTTTCGAGCTTTGGAGGCAAGTGACCAGGGCTTCTTCTCGTCAATTTCTTCGGTATCCCCATCTTCAGAATCATCGACAATCTCAACAGGTACTAAAGTAGGTCTTTCAAAAGATGTTACTCCACCTTCAACCATGACGTTCAGATGCAAACTTTTGACTCCATTGGAAAGTAAAGCTAATTGCTGATGTACTCGGACCAATTTATCTTCAAGACCAATTAATCCATGATCATCAAGTCCCAATGCATGTGCTGTTGGTGCTCCACAAGTAATTGTAGCATACGTGCACAAGGTTGGGTGCTCCTAAGAGAAATAAGTAATTAAACTCTAGAAAAGGTCACCATAGAAGGCTTTTCCTCAATAGTTTTTGCTGGTGGATCATCCAACCCCAAGAGATCAAACTGACTTGACTCTTTAGCAGAAGCTTTTGGTGAGGACAATGGCCAGGCGTATTTACGTAGGTAGGAAACATGAAGGTTGGTGGCAAAAGCTTGTACCTAGATCATTGAGTTAGCTTAAAATTTAAATTAGAATAGCTACATCTCGCTTCTTTTTGTCACCACTGCCTTTAAACCACGTGTGTGAAGCCATTCGAGTTTCTGCCACTCGAATCATAGCTCCAAGTTCTTTAACTTGACGATCAAGTTCCATTACATGTGCATGTAAAAAACCGATTGAATATGTTTCTTGATCTGAAGGAATGTGCATAGTTTCCCGAAGTGCTCTATCCATCTAAATATGCAAAGATTACTTGGCGAAAGAGTTGGAAAACTACCGTGGACGATGCAAGCCTAAATAAAGGTGTGTCGTCAGCTTTGGCTTGACCTGGTTTAGATGTATGCGTTGTATTTTCATCTTCAAACGTAAATGGTACCGAGGTAAGGCGAATCTGAAGGTCGAGGTAAAGCTCACCAACACTTTGTTGTTGACGATTTAAAATCGGAACCCACATCGAAGTGTAAACAGCCAAACAACCAGGAACAGTACCAGACTCGGGTGTCATCAATGGACGTAAATCATTGAGCGAAATAAACACTTGACCAATTTCAACTGGAGCTTGACCTTCCACTTCTGCTTCACAATAAACATCCCACTGGAGCCCACCACTAAGCATTTGTGCCCGAGAGGGTCGAAACCATGTTAAAAAAACTTGTTTTCCTTGACCTCCTTGACGAATATCAAGTTCTGCCTTGGTGTGCAACGATGTGGACACATAGTGTTTAGTTCTAGGGGTTGAGTGAGGGCAAATAAACAAATTTTGGTTTGTGCCCCATTGTGGTGACAAAGTCTCGTATTCAGTGTTAGTTTTCCCCACCACTTGCCATGGACTGTGTTGCAAAGGAGTTTCTGCACTTTCAGTCTCATTAAAAAGCACCATCACGAATGGATGCACACCACATCGAGGAGTTTGGTCATCAACTGATGGGCCTCTTTTTGGGGAATTCTTTTTAAGCATATCAAGACCACCTCGAGGACTCAATGGTGATCTCGACACTGGTGGGCGGCGAGGAAGACTAGCAGTGGGTACAGATAAATTACGAGCAGCCACAACAGCAACACGAAAGACGTCACAGCCATTGCTCAAAGCATCATCTCCATCAGCAAAATGTTTGAGTCTTTTTCGAGCATTGTTGTACCGAACACGCCATAAATGATAAGCTCCTTCAAGCTCTTGGCGGCAATGACGTAGGAACAGTAATGGCATTTGCACACTTGGTAGTACTTCTGCCATTTCTTCACTGACCAGCGTTGGTAGATGATTTGGATTAGACGAAGATGGAAATGCATAACATTTTAAAACTTCACTTTGAGTTTGCAATAGTGCATGTGAAAGTGGATGAATGCGAGCAAATCTTACAGTAAGCACTGCATCATTAGTCATTGCTGAATCCAATGGTAAATACACCGACGATGCTCCATGTTCATAATTTTGAAGCAAATGAAGCCATGAAATGCTAGTATTGGCAACACTTTTCCCATTTGCGCTATCTTCAGTCAAAACCACATTGAAACAAATTTGAGAATTTGGTGGAGTTGTAGCTGGTAGATCTAATGTAATGCCAACAACAAACGCTGGGTTTCGACTACGAAGCTTTTCAGTCGTATATCTTGGGATATTTGGCATTGGTGATCGATTCGCTTGTTTAACATCAACAACAATCATGCATTCAGGTAGTTTAGCTTTAGCAGACGTGTTTCCAAGCACAGACATAGCTCCACGAAGTACAGATTGAGCTGTGCTATTGACTGATGGTAAATGTAGCTCAGAGCACGAGAGAAAAAACGTCATTGAGAGCGTGTTAAGCTTCTTGGCCATAGCCACAGCACTCCCAAAGTTTTTTGGAAGGGAAAGAGGCTGCACAGGGGGAGTAGCATGCTTCACAGGCGCTGGAGGAGCTCCAAAGAGACTGAAGATGTCGTCATTAGCTGCCATCGCCACTAACTCTTAACGTAACCGTTCGTTGATTTGATGAAATTCCAAGGATATCTACAGTTTTACCCAATCAAATAAAGTGATTTCATAATACAGTAAATGGATTGGATATTAATGCAAAAGATTTCATTGAAGTTGACCAATCACAGCACCAAAATGCAGATATCACTTAAGAATCTGAATGTTTAGTCTCACATTGCACTAGAAATTATGATGCAAAATGCAATTTCTATTGAGAAAGATGATTTTTGTACAAATTTAGTAGATAATCACTTGAAATCAATTAGTATTAATTGTTAGATGGAGAGATTACTGCAGTACTTGTACCAGATCTCAATATTAAATTTACTGTCAAATAATTTAAGTATATGGGTTTTCCGTACGTGGAGTACCAATTTGGTATTGTGATTTTAATGGTACCTATGCTTGAATAGTAATTTGAGTAAGTTTTTAAACTAAATGAATCACTGGACCTTCATTAAGCACTATGCTTTAATTAAGTTGCTTAATTAAATTGCTTTGATAGATCTTTTTTCAAAAGTAAGTGGAGTTGTTGGTGGTGTTATAGCCAACAATAATTAACTCATTTTTATTTTTCGTACCTTGTGCATTGTCATATTCTTTTCATTTAGTAATCGGAAAGAGCAGACGTCCTATTTTTTCAACTGTACAAAATAAACTTATATTTACAAATGCTACAATTCGAGCAAACTCATGGAATTATTCATTTGATCAAAGTAGAGTTATTGCTCCTTGTGGTATGACACGGGATGAATGTAAAAATGAGATTTATTTGAATAGAATGGTACGTTTGATTGTGCAAACTATGAAATCAAAATAATATTATCAATGTAATGCTCAAGAACTTGAATTTCTTGAGTGTATATTTGGTACACGATGTAAAGCCTCTGTCCAAGAACTTAGTGTGAAAGATGAAGAAGTCCTTGACTGCTGGTGTCAATTTAAACTACATTATTACAAAGCTGATGTTGCTAAACAATTGAAAACAAGACCTTTGCAGATACGACATGAAAAAGACTCTTGTGCCTTGTTTGGAATTAAACCCAAGCCATATTACAAGTGGACTTTGGATGAATTTGATAAAGTACAAGAAATTGCAACAAATATATGGAAAGATGTAAATATTAAGATGTCTGTATGACCGAGCGTAAGTTTATCAAGCTACAACAACGTAGCCAACACCGGCATGAAGCAAGTGGTAATCGAGGATATTAGGATTACTCTAAGAGTGAAACTCGAAGTGCCCAAAGAAGCGACAGGCGTAGTGAAACAAAATGTCAAAATTGAAAAGATGAAGACGAATTCATTGCACTTGATGTCGACTTTGAACATCAAAACAAATATAATTAACGTTAAAAGTTTGCATACCTATACATACATATGCGCATACATCGGAATCGACTGCACTAGGTGCTGGGCATACTCCATCCGTCTTGCCATAAGAAATTCAGGTTCCAACTCATCAGCCATGAGTTCATAGTTCTCCATCAATTCTGCTGCATATTGATCAACTGGGCGGGGTAAAAAGTCATCAACCTTCATTTTCTTGAAAGGCATTGGAAAGTACAATAGAGGGAATATGTCACGCTCTGGTTGATCTACGATGGTTGCCTTGATGAAATCAATTGCATTCTTTGGGTACTTGAATATAACTTGGTTCAGGACGTTCTTTTCGCTAAAATAACAAAAATGCCAAGTGTCGTTCAAATCCGTCAACAAACTCATCGGATAACAACCGAGTGGAGCCTTAATGCTAGTGCATACAAGTTGAGCAATTGCTTTATAAATATGTTTTTTCTCGACTTTCTTCTGGAGCTCAATAACGAAGCAAAGTCCAGCCATCGGTATTAAATCTGTGTCATTCGAGTTGACAAGCAATATATCTGCAGTGCCATTGAGTCGAAATGGAAGTCGCGGATCCGCAGTGTTGAGAACGGATTTCTTGCTTGCAATATCTACCAAAGAAAAGCAATCATTATCCAACAGCGTCTTCAGGTGCGTTTTCAAATACGCCATGTATTGAGCTCTCTGTTCATCGTGGTCCTCAGAATACCCTTCTTTCCATTGATAACATGGGATCGAAGTATCACGTGGTTCATTCAAAGTAAGTACTTTGACGGCCAAGCTTAACTTTTGGAGGATTCGATGCTTCTTCTCCGAATTCATGTCTGACATCGAATGCACAGACATTTTTTCGCCTTGCACCGTTAAAACTTTCTTCACGCTTTCTTCAACAATTTCACCTAGCTCCTCAATTGAACGCTTACTAGTTGCAGGCATCTCGGGTGGAAGGACTACCAACACATAGATTTTCCCATTTTCTGGTTGAAAATCAATTCCAAAGTGATAGCCGTCTTGGATTTCCAACATTTCATCCATCTTGATGCACCCAGGAATTTCTCCATCTTCGTTTAGAGTTTTAATTTTCGCTTCATCTCTGCTCAACCCATTAAATGCCATGTACAGCTCGAGATCATTTGCTGGGAATTGATACCCCATTTCTTTCTTTATTTCATTTTTGAGAAACAAAACCATCTCATTAGCAGCAATTTCAATACCAAGCAGCTTTCCCTGACCAACGACAGCACACACAAAAGCCACCATTTTCGGAAATGCATCAACCATATCATTATTTGCATAGCCACGTAGTTTTTGAGGAAAGAAATTGAAAAATGTTCATTTTAGACTTGTCCATTTTATATGGATTGTAGACACATCAAACTATTATAGATTTTGACTTCTTGCAATTTGGATGAATTATCCATTGATATGCTGCGATGTCAACCACAAACGAGTTTGGCATCATACTTTAATCACTCCTAAGAGAATGACGCGCACGCATTAGCTTCACCAACTTTAGGACAAGTAGTCAAAATCTATCATCTTGTCATAAAAGTGAATTCTTATAAAATGGACAGATTATCATGATGAAAAGTTTAAAATGAACATTTTGCAATTCTTTTCATTACTATGACTCAAAAACTACGTGGTCGCGCTTACCATGATGTGGTTGATGCTCCTATTGTGGCAAAGAAAATTGAAAATGAACTGAAAGGATGTACTTTTCGTCCACAAATACGTCCCTATGTACCTCCAAAGCGTTTGAACCAAGTGCCTTCAGCCAAGAGATTCAAACCTATCAACAAGGTTGTGTATGTACCAAGCTCTTCCAAGTCTAAAGCCGGTGGTTTATTCCATCTCATCATTTTGA
>JNBS01005004.1:0-29603 GCA_002081575.1 Thraustotheca clavata
TTCAAACGTTTAATTTTCAGGAATTTTTTTGTCCATCATTCGACGATAAATTGCTTCAACTTGATCAACACTTGATATGCAAATGTTTAAATCACGGATAATACCATCTTTTAATCTATAAAACAAATCAAAATATTATACAATGAATTGAATAAACCGATAGCACCAACCATGAACATTAATTTCTTGACCTTGTTCCCATGCTCTTTGTAATATACGAGTATGACAAATGTTATATACTGAACGTGCAACATTTTCTTCAATTAATAAATCCGATTTCATATTTGAATCAGCAATATCTACCATTATCATAAAGCTTTCTACTTGTAAAAATATTGTACCATGAAATTTACGAGCATTTTCAATGTATAAATCTTTAATACTACGAAGCCAATTGTCAACAATACCAAATTCTTTTTGACTTAATGCTGCATTAACACCACCACAACCATAATGTCCACCTATAAAATAATATGAAATCTAGTGATTTAAAGTACATGAAAAAGCTTACAGACAATGATATGTTTGACTTTGAGAAATTTGACTGCATATTCAATCACAGATAAACAATTAAGATCAGTACTGACTAAAGCATTATAAACAACAATTAAATGATTAAAAAGATAAACGTACTCACTTGATTTGCAATATTACGATGAACAAATACTTCACCAGGAGGTAGTTTAAGTATTTCATTAGCTGGCACACGTGAATCAGAACATCCGATCCATAGAATTTCTGGTGTTTGTTGCTCTGCTAGCTTTAAAAAGAAATTGGGATCTTTAGTACGCATTGCATTAGCCCATTGTTTATTACGATCAAGTAATTGAGTAACACCTTGAGCTCCTGTTTGCACCACTATACGTGGGGACATGGGACAATTTGGACATGACATGGTAAAATCTTTAATGAATCTTTGATGAAATCAAGAAAAAAGAGGATTTATTAAAGCAAATTTACTCGGACTTCAATGGACGATTCATCAAAATGTTTTGAAGATCTTCACGGTTTACATGACCCTAAGATTTGCTTTTAGTTAATTGAGGAAAAAAAATTATACCTGAATCATATCATTGACAGTGCGGAAAATTGGCAAATCCAAACCACATTGACCAGCAAAGTAAACTGCTACTTCAGCAGTAGGGACACCTTCGACTGTAGTAGTTGCCAAAATGTCTTCCTTTTTTTCACCTCTAAATCGTATTTAATTACATGAAGGAAAGAGTTGACGTACTGAATCAAACGAATACCACACGTGCGATTACGAGATAAGCTGCCAAATGCAGTCAACATTAAATCCCCAATGCCTGAAAGACCAGAAATTGTATGAGGTTGACCTCCCATAGCAATGCACAATTTTTGAAGCTCAAGAGAACTACGAGTAACATAGGCAGCCAACGTATTAATACCCAAACCACTGCCTTCAATCATACCAGCTCCAATAGCCAAAGGATTCTTAAGAGCACCACCAAGTTGGACACCAATGATATCCTATACAAAAATGACTTGGTTAAGAATTGAATTGGAAATGTACTTGAGAGCTGTAAATGCGAAAGTCTACTGTCGAAAGAAGACGTTGGACTTTTACAGCATGGTACAATTGTCTAGAAGCCACAACCTAATCAAAAAGATTAGAAATGTAAAATGTAAATTTACATACGACAGCCGATGGAGCATTTTTCATAAGTTCTAAAGCAAACGATGGACCTGACAAGAATGTCAATGGCTGATCACGACCCATAGCAGCCATAATTGGTTCTGAAAGCAATTGTTTAGTCTTGAGATAAAGTCCTACATTTTATATGAAATTAATGCTTATGAATTGTAATTTTTACCTTTGGAGGTAATGACTAAAATGGCATCTTCAGGAATATTATCTTTATGTTCTGCAAGAAAATCTGGTGTAGCTTGAGCTGGAATACAAACAATTACAAGCGTAGCTCCATCACAAGCTTCTTGTACACTATCAAATGATAAAATCTCTACATCCATCAAGTTTAATACCTGTCAGTAGCAACAATTGATGGCAAGAGTTCAAATTCAGGGAAAAATTGAGGATTATGATGAGATTCATTGATAGCTTCGACTTGGCTTGCATTACGAGAGTAAAAAGACACTTGATGGCCTTGACGAGCAGAAATTTGTGCCATGGCAGTACCAAAGGCTCCAGCTCCAAGCACAGCGATTTTCACAGGCTCAATGAAAGCAGAAGGCAATCCAGCATTAGTAGAACTAGCAATTCCAAGGTGTAGAGTCATCGGATACGTAGAAAGACGGCGAACAAGTGGAGAGAAAGTCCTTAGACGAGCAATGTTCATCCACCGGCAAATCCAGAAGTGACGACAATGATAATTTTTTAACCAGGTGTTCTGTAAACATGATCATGTAAAAAGTATGTGCAAAGACGAGGCTCTTGTACAAGAAAAGCTCCACAGAGCTTATATCCTGGCTTCTTTCTACTAAAAGCAGCTTTGATTCATGTATTTGGGTGCTTTCTAATAGGCAATATTGGATAACGCTACTATTTGTGGCACATGCCTAAAATAAGAACTATCAACATCGTCATGTTCGTCTTGTCTATTTGTGGTAGAAACAAGTAAGAAACAAGATCAAGTTGCTTCTGTTGGTTTAATGGTAGGGTAATGGATGAAGACTATGGTGGATAATGCAATACAAGGGATACATGGATGCAACCATGAACCAAAGAGAAGAACCGAGTGTTGACAAAACGTGGCATATGCCGAAAGTAATAATGAACGCGTGTAATATTGTCGTCTCATATTCATTCGATTCTCTACCATGGAGTTTAATGTACTCTATTACCCGTACAGCCACACGCTTCCAGCTAGTTTACAAGCAACGAAATACGTAGCTGTGAATACAATCTACAATGCTTTTGAGCTTTATTGGCTTTGTATCTTGCCATTGTTGTTTTTAGGCATTCCATTGTGTTTATCTTGCATTCCTTTAGAGATTTCAATGCCTTACAAGGTAATTTCCATTGTTATAAAGCTTAATGTAGTAATAATTGATAGATGCGAAACAAAGCTGCAATGATACCAACGATACCTGGACAATGGGATCCAAAATGGATTGTACCAAAGCATATTGCGGTCATTATGGATGGAAATCGACGATATGGACGAACTCGATATGGATTGCCAATTAAAGGACATCAAGAAGGAAGTCAAAGAGTTGTAGACTTTATGCATTGGTGCAGCAATGCTGGAGTTAAAGTATTGACAGTGTATGCTTTTTCGACTGAAAATTGGGGACGTGAGAAAACTGAGGTTGATGCACTTATGAATATCTTTACAAGCTTTATGAATGATATCATTCCTCAAGCTCTTGAAAGAGATATGTGTATTCGTGTCCTTGTTTCGGATGGTGCAAAACTTCCTGCTCATATTGCTCAAGCAATTAATAAGATTGAAGCTGCCACAGCACATTGCAAATCATTTACATTAAATATTTGTGCAAGGTATCAACTTTAATCTATTTTAACTAAATTTATTGTAGCTATGGCAGCCGTAGTGAAATGGTACATGCTTGTCAAGCTATTGCATCTAAAGTTGCAAATGGTACGATGAATATTGATGACATTAATGAAGCAACGTTTGGTCAACATTTACTCACAAAGTTTGTATCACTGCTTCCCATGAGAAATTAATTCTTGAGTAGAGATATCCCTGATCCTGATCTAATGATTCGTACCTCAGGAGAAAGTCGAATTAGCAATTTTTTACTATATCAAATTGCTTATTCAGAACTTCTCTTTGTGGATAAAATGTGGCCTGAACTACAATATGAAGATTTTGTACAAATTATCCAACAGTACAATTCACGCAAACGCCGATTTGGCAAATAGATTATGTATGTATTACTTCTCATATGAACTATTATACATTCTTTTTAACTTCCATGCCTCGAGCTACACCTTTTTCTTCATCTTGTTGACTTGCAAATGCATTGAATATTTGCTCGAGACTTGTTTGGCAAACGCTGTATTCTTTCAGAGCAACGTTATGTTTGTTTGCTTCCATCTTGGCAAACACGTCTGAAAGTAAGAGTGATTTATGTTCTTGACTATCATGTAGTTTGAATCGACAATGTTCATTTTGACGTTCGAGTAACTCAACTTTTAGAAATGTACTGCGCAAGAACGAGTCATACGCTATAAACTGATTTTCGCCAAGCCACCATGATGCAAACAATAATGCCAAGATATTGCCATCACGTTCTAATACTGCATCAAGTGCATAACCTGTTGAGTGTGACTTTGCAATCCAGCCAAATCGATCAGGCTGGCCCAAATCATTGCATAGTTTTTGAGCCTAAATTTCAATAGTTAGCATGACCAAGTTTATATATAAGTGTACTTGATCACGTGTCAATCGCCATTCCATATCTGTTGTCGCTGGACAATGACCCTTGATTGTATTTGTAAAGAAATCACCAACCATTTCTGTTGTTGGAACATTCAACTTTGAATCAATCATAAATCCATCACCAAATCGTGACTTGAGATGTTGGACACTACCCAAACATCGCAATCGACCACCCACCATGATACCAACACGAGTACACAATGCTTCACATTCTTCCATACTATGTGTTGTCAATACAATAGTCGACTCTTTGTTTGCAGTAGATACATCAGCAATGATATCCCACATGAATCTAGTAAATAGCATTAGACAATCATACTGTAGATGCAAATATATACCGTCGTGATACAGGGTCCATACCCGTTGATGGTTCATCAAGAAAGATAATTGGAGGTGAACCGATCATTGCAATTGCCACCGAGAGTTTGCGTTTGTTACCACCACTTAATGTACCTGCGAGTTTGTTTTCAAAAGACTGGAGGTTCATTTGAGTGAGTTTTTCTTTCACCACTTGAGCAACATCAGAAGCTGGTACACCTTTGATCTTTGCAAACAATTCGAGATGTTCACGGACAGAGAGTAAATCAATGAGTGCATCAAATTGTGGACAATAGCCGATCAATCGACGAAGTTGTAATTGTTGTGTAAGAATATCAAATCCACCGAGGGTTGCAGCTCCTTTGGTGGGTAAAATGTCACCAGTCAACATCTTCATTGTCGTTGTTTTGCCTGCACCATTAATCTAAGTATGACTAATTAGCTTTATGAAGAGATAAATCAACTTACTCCAAGATAACCAAAGCATTCACCTTTGGGTAATGCAAATGATAAATTGCGTACGGCAACCTTGTTGCCTTTGTATGTTTTCTTGATACCTTTGATGACTACCATTTCTTTATCAGCATGTCCGTCCAAAACCCTTTTGGCTTCCGCTGCAACATCTTGATCATCAACATGGTTGGTATTGTCTGGTAGCTGTGGGTCTCTCGAAAACATGGCTTTGAATTTTGGAAAGCTGAGTAAGATATCAATCCCCAATGCCATAATGAAGAAGACTACAGATTGTACTGCCAAGTATGTGATTTCATAACCAGTGTAATCCCAGCTAAACGCATCACGGACTGTACCAGACTTGGACAACGAGTTTCCAATGAGGGACAAACTCAGTTTTAATAGACCATTGCCAAGATTGAACAATGGAGAAAGGCGCCAGATAAATTTTAAGTAAACGTTTGCATCTTTGGCTGTTTGCGAAATTACATCAAGCACAAATGATACAATCATCAAAATCAAACCCAATACCATATTGATTAATAAAGTATAAAATTGAGCTGAAGCTGCTTCCTTAAACAAATAGGACATGCAGTAAGTGAATGGAGCAATAGCAAATCCAAAGAAGAAAAAGAGCAAAAACACTGCTTGAGGTGTATTATCTGCACACCCAGTGCAATCGTTTCCAGTAAGAGCTTGGATATCAAATGCTCGAATCATGATTAAAGCTGCTGCAAATGGAATGACATAGAGTAGCAAATCGAAACAATAGTTGGCTAACCAAAATGCTGGTAAGCTTACACCAGATACGAGTTGCTGGTGTTTGGAATTACACTCGTTTTGCTTTTCTTTCACCAAGAAAGTAACAATTGATGCAGGGAAAAATGTCATGGCAATTACAATGAACAAGCAAGCTGTAAATGAGAAAAATGAACCAAAAAGGGTTCTAGTATGTGCTGTGATAGGAAAAGGATGATTGTTCACCTAGAAACGATTAACTTTCATATTTTTGCCGCCAATTTACCGTCACTGCCATATTCGGGTCTGTCGTAAGCCCTGCAGTAAGATATTTCACTAGAGCTTCGTCAATCATTGCATGATGCATTGGTGCCGCATGAATTGAAGTTGTATTCACAAACAAGTTGTAGCTCAATATTTGATGAACACTAGAACCATAAAGCAGATACCCACCATACTGTCCAAGGATATTTTCAACGTAGCCACGTTCATATAGATGTTCTGCAGCTAAGACGCATGTCTGTGATGATGGTCCAAAAAGTCCTGTAGTTTGGGCAATGAGCTGAGCATAGGACACATTAAACACAGTAACACTCGCATCCACTGCTAATAGATCACTCTGTGTAAACTGCACAGGAACACCTCGAGTTGCAGTTTTGCCCCAAGTAGAACACATTCCACCATCATCTTTGGCACAAATAAATGGCAATGGCGTCTTTGCACCTTGAGAGTAACTATGATACGACATACTTGGATCAAGGCGAATCTTTGGATCATTCACCAACAGTGCAGAATTACGCAATAGCATAAACCCAACAAAAATCAAAAGACATGGCAAACCAGTACTGAAAATCATGACACGTTTATCTCGACGAGCTACTCGGAATCGTTTTTGAATCAAAGCAAAAAAGTGTTTGATGAACATTGTCCACTTCGATAGCTGATGCTTTTGAATCGAATAGCTATTCAATAGTCCTTTTTGAACCTTCTCCTTAGCGAGGGTATGTTGGCCATCGTCATCTCCCATTTCAGCAACTTTGATAAACACTTCTTCCAGTGTCGTCACAGAGATACCAAACGATGTGATTCGCAATGCTGTTTGTGTTTCTTTGGATTCCAATGCACGAAACATTTCAGGAAACACAGGCGATGAGTCAATGGGTAATTGATAGCCGATCTCAGAACCGACATTGGAGAGTACTTTGGCTGCAGGTACATGTTGTTGAATGAACTCAGTCAGAGCATGACTCTTGTCTTCTTCTCTATGTCGAGGTTAGTATATATGAAATACTTTCAATCCATTATACCCATTGACAAGAGCTTCTTTGACAATTGTGAGATTGTAGCCTGCACCAAATCGGTTCTTCAAAAATAGTGATGAACCACAACACTTAACTTGACCTTCAGCCATTATTGCAATACGGTCGCCAAGAATGTCTGCTTCATCCATGAAATGTGTTGTCAATACGATAACTCTGTTCATTCGGTTGTTTAGAATGAGTTCCCTACAAATTGTGATATAACTTTATTGAATAAATGCTGATACCAAGTTGATCGACGACTGTACGGGTCCATGCCAGAAGTGGGTTCATCAAGAAATACCAGTCGACTGTCGCCCAACAATGCAATTGCAATGGAGAGTTTTCGCTTCATACCACCAGAAAGAGCACTAGAGAATACTTTACGCTTTTCAGTCAAACCAACTTCCTTGATTTTTTCTATTCAATCCAGCTCAACACAAGATAGCAAAAGCCCATGTACCGTTAACAGTGTCTATAAGGTCACGACCAGTGTAGCCTTTGATACTGCCATAAAATTCCAAGTGTTCCTCGACAGTCAAGTCAGGGTATAATACATCATGTTGAGGGCACATGCCCAGAGATTTGCGAATTTCATGCATTTGAGTAGTGAATCGATGTCCATTGAAGAAAGCATCACCGTCTGTAGTTGGAATCATTCCAGTCAAAATGGAAATAAGTGTTGTCTAGAAAAGTTAGTTAAGCTACAGTGATACTTATTCATGCACTTACTTTGCCAGCACCATTATGTCCAAGCAAGCATGTGATTTGATCTTTATACATGACAAGTTCGACTCCTTTGACCGCTACTTTTTTGCCACCGGGAACAGAAAAGACTTTGCGAATCCCTTGTATTTGTAGTGCTTCACCTGTGTGTTCTTGGTTCTATTACATTTTATACATCGGTTCGAATTCAGTACACCAACCTGAAGTTCTGGGTTGACAGATTCAATGGTATCATTTTTGATCGATGGGTCGACTACTTTAGCTTCACTAACTTTTGCATGTGTACTACGGTCACCAAACCAGTAGGATGGTGACACAGGAAAATACCATTTCTGTGGCGTACCATAATCTTTAGGAACCACTTGCTCCAAGTACATTGCAAGTAATGTATACAGAATGAAATCAATGACTAGCATCGCTAAACCACCTTGGAATCGAAAGTTTGAGTACAAAACACCAACTGTTGCAGAGTTGATTCCTTCAGATACTCCTTCAGCATTTGCAAGTGTCTACATCACACATGACGTTATTGAAGTGATATAGTCGTACCTGAATACATTGCGATAGTGCAACTGGTGAAAGTAAAGATGCAAGCATCTTTCGGCCTTCATTACCTTGAGATAATGCTGAATTGACAAAGTACATAATGAAGAATAGAGATACACCCACGAGTGACCCCGTGCGAGAGTTTGTAAAGAAAGTTGATACAAGAAAGCCATAAGACATGATGGTCATTGAAAAGAGAAAGAAAAAGATAAAGAGTAGACCTCCATTTGTGTTTGGAAAGAGCAGAGTTCCTGCAAGTGCTTGTAATATTGAGCCAATGGCAAAGATAACAATATATGTAATGTACCACGACATAACAATTGCAGATTCACTGACACCCAAAATCTTCATGAGCTCTCTAGATTTAGTTTCTTTCTCTTGAATCAGTACGACTAATACCTAATTTCAATATCATAAGAATTCATGTAAGGTTTGTTGACTTACTTTGGAAACAGCGTAGAGGTATGCCAATATAAAGACGAGTGGGAATATATTGCCTATTGCGTCATAGAACGGTGCAGAAATATATTGCTTGATAGGAAAAGGATAGACTTGGTTGCCAATATACGATTGCGGTGCTTGCATAAGTGGTGTAAGCAAATTTTCAATTGACTCATTTGGCACATACATCATAAAACTCGTCATATTTGTTGTATTCAATTTTTGCATGACAATTGTGTCTGATACCATACTGGAAACACCACCAAGGAAAGCATTATCCATCCAAAGTTGTTGCATCAGTGATGCTGATATTGAAGTATTTGCCATTGATAATGAAGCTTGACATGCTCCGACAGTAGATGAACTATATGATGGAGCACATGCAAGAAACTTTGTCATGAGAGTCTGAAGCGTAGCAAACCCATTAATGGTGTAAGAAGGGTACCAAGATGTATCTAAACCTTTCTGCAGTGGGTTCACAGGGATATTTTGAATTCCATCGGTGTGAGGAGTAATTCCTGCTGAACCGCCTTTTCCTTGGGTTGAGTTCATTCGAAGTGTGTACTCAACTGGGCCAACTACACCTGGACTTTGAGGTGCATTATCAAATACAATTGCAGCATAAAGGTTAGGATGTTGAGCATCTAAACCATAATTCGAACCTAATCACTATAAGTGACAAAATAAACTATTCACTAACCTGTCAAATAGCTTTGTAAATCATCTATAGTGTTGAAATACATCACCGAGTCGCTAAATGATGGCACAGCAAGTGCAGCACCATATTGACCAAGACTCTGGTTCATCAATGGGACTCGAGGATACCATTTGTCCATGAGACCACCAAAGTATTTGACTGTATAATCATTTTTAGGTGCAATGCCAATTTTATATGGCACAATAGTATCTACAGAATTTATAGGATATAGTCAAATAGACTTGTTATCAACTACCTGCACACTCAGTTGGAATCGCATAGGTTGCTGTAGGATCTGTGTTGACATAACCCATGTATGTAAACTTGATCTTGCACTTGGCCACTTCGGCTCTAGAAGTGTTTACAATGTTACTTGTTGCCATGTATGACAATCTACATTATAGTAATTCTCAATAATACAAACACTAGTGTACCCAAGTAAAAGACCTGACATCGATGTTTCTGTTGCCACAAATCGTTTTTCAATGAGTGAACCAGACATACCAAACGGACCTTTTGGTGTCGGGTATGCAAGTAGAACTGGTTGCGAAGACGATCCCAATGGCCACCCTGCAGGAATATTTTGATTGCTGCTTAAAGTTTTAAAGTATGCAAAGAGCAATACAAACAAAGTAGGAATTGCAATTTCCAAAGTAGTTGTAACCCAATGTCGTTGTTTAATAATACGATTCTTCCATATCAAAGTTGTGATATGGTGAATGACACCACGCGATTTGCGTGGCATTTCTACTATGCAATAAACGACTTTTTCTTCACAAGTACAATTAGATTATGATTAAAACGACGTCAATGAAAAGAGGAGTTTCGTTTACTGCCATGAAAGGTCGTGCGTGATTCAAGAAATTAAAGAGAATCCGAAATCATTTGTGTGAAAATTGATGGATTAGTCATTAGTAATTTAATATCACTTTCTACAAATTGATGTAAGTAACAATTTAAGCTTGAAAAACAGCAATTTCATTCCTTAGATGATTTTCTATAGGCATTGTATTATCTTTTACTGCATTATATTTGATTATGTAAAAGACCACAGTGAGATATTGAATGGAATTATACAGATATCTTTATACAAAACTAGAGACCTCTTAAGTAATAGAAAAGATTAAACTAGTAACCAAAAACTGTAGCTTACAAAATTAAGTATATGGATGCTAAACAAATTATCCAAAAATACAATTCACGCAAACATTGATTTGGCCAAATAACTAAGTACTGTATTACTTCTCATATGAACTATTATACATTCTTTTTAACTTCCATGCCTCGAGCTACACCTTTTTCTTCATCTTGTTGACTTGCAAATGCATTGAAAATTTGCTCGAGACTTGTTTGGCAGACGCTGTATTCTTTCAGAGCAATGTTATGTTTGTTTGCTTCCATCTTGGCAAATACGTCTGAAAGTAAGAGTGATTTATGTTCTTGACTATCATGTAGTTTGAATCGACAATGTGGTGTAGAATCCCACGCAATTTACGCGGCATTCAAGCTTTCCAAACGATATGATGAGCTCTTGGCGGGAAAAGTTTGAAATGAGCAACTATGTGACATAAGTGTTTCATTTACGAGTAGGAAAGGGCACATATAACGTCTCTTAATCAAGTGAATTCGATTCTATTCATAGTATGTGGTAATTAGAATATAATTTTGGTAAGAACACAATGGATAGTAGTAAACACAGGATTAATTCCCAAATCACTTTAGATCAAGCTTAATAATGTTATTAGAGTGTTTGATATTCTTTTACTTAACATAAGAAGAGTCCTTCGTTTCACTATTGGAATTAAAAGGGAAATCTTTCATGGAATTACTTGCTATTATTCATCACTTGATAAGTACTTGTATGGGAGTAAAATCTCTGATTTAATATCATATATGCAAATAACCATCAGGCAAATATACTATTAATCAATATCTCCTCTTTTATCATTTTCTATCAAAAAGATGTATAAGTAGCATAATCTATTCTTGCTCAATGTCCTAAAAAACTTTTTGTTGAAAAGGATATGTTGGGACATCATTATCATCAGGAAAATAAATACGTAAACGAAATTGTAAATTGTAGTCAATTGAAAAACTAATCTGCCTTTGGATCAAAAAGTCATATATTTTTTTAAGATGTTTCTCCAACATGAGACGGAACAAAATTTCTTATAACGGATAGTCATTTTATTAGATTTGACTTTCATTGGAATCATGTCGTCATTGGAAAATACCACAAATAAAGTCAATCTCGACATTCCACGTAGTTCAATTCTGGTCATGGCATTTGGATTAAGCTAATCATAAAATGATAATTGTCCTCAGGATGTTGATATGTCATGATTGTCTTGCCTTGATCTATCCACTCTATTAACCAACACTTAATTGCCTTACTATATACACTTGTCCTACTAAAAGCTTTATCACCCACATCATTAACAACATATAATGATTTCTTTACTGTCAAACTACACTATATTTTGTATAAAAATATGATTTCTTTAATGTCAAACTACACTATATTTTGTATAAAAATATAAAATCTTGATGGCTTCCTCAATATTGCTACAATAACTTCAAGAAGCCAAGAAGCGACAGATTCTGTATTATCCTCTTCCCCTTTTACTTGCTTTCGGTGTCTTGTCCTTCTAAACTTCATCCATTTATCCCCACTCTTTAAAGCGTAACGACTCCATGTGCAAGCAGCAAGTCCAGCGCATGTCGTGTCATCATTCAATTTCACCATCACGTCAGTGATGTTAATTCTCGGGATTGTCGCATTTTTCAACCAATTTCTCATGGATTGACATAATGCACGGTATAATTTCCATGTGGTATGTTTATCTCCGGCACTGTTGTGGGATAGTATCTTTCGATTGGGATTATTAAGAGAAATACCAAAAAAAATAAAAATAAGGTTTATTAATACAAATATTAACTAAACATGGAAATAATTAAATAAATGGTGGAAGCAGCATTTTCCATCGAATCTCTCATAAAGTAACGAATATGCTCAAGCGCAAGGAAACAAATGCGCTGAGTCCTCACATGGCCAAGAAACCACGTATTGCTGATACTACGTATTACTTAAAGGATCAATTACAACTTACTTTGTATGTCAATACATCAAGACCATTAAAGAAAAAAACTAAAGTGTTGATTTGGGACCTTGATGAAACACTCTTGTTGTTTAGTTCATTGTGTAATGGACAATATGCTAAACGAGTTGGAAAAACTGCAGATGCAAGCATGGCACTTGGTGAAAGTATGATGTGTTTTGTATTTACAGTCTTGGAAAAACACCTTTTCTTTGATGATCTTGAAAAGGTAAAACTTACCTTCAACACGTAAATCATTTATATTTGGATAGGAAGATATTGAACATGTTAGTCAAATTACAAGATATGATGATGGAGTCCCTTTAGACAATTATGATTTTGCATCGGATGCTATGTTTAAAGATCCACTTGGAAGTGCTGATAGATTAAGAAAACTATCGTATCGGTATCGACGGATTCGGCAGATATATGAACGTCTTGAATCTGTTGAATTTTTGACCGATGGGACTCCTGAAGCACACTTTTGCGCTGATTTACGCAAGTCAATTGACTCTTTTGGTGATGGATGGGGTCAAATAGCACAACGTGCATTAAAAGCAGCTACTGCAAGAGGTTACAAAAACATTGTTGTGACCAACTCACAGCTTGTACCTGCTTTATGCAAATGCCTCATCTACGATCTTGACAAATGGTTTCCACCTGATATGATATATTCGTCTTCCCATATTCGTAAGAAGCATTGTTTTGAAACTATTCAAGCCATGTATGGTCATGATGATTATGATTTTATTGGTATTGGTGATGGACCTGAAGAAGAATCAGCAAGTAGTGCATTGGCAATGCCATTTTTCAAGGTTTTCTACATGGCAATGTTTAGTAATCTTATGGATATGCATAGATCTCTAGCGTACAAGACCTGCAAGACCTTGCAGATAGAATTGAAAGAGATGCCCTGGCAGTGGATCCTGTAGATTGAGGATACAATGCTATATATTATCAATTTAAGCATATTCTTAGACATATTGCCCTGCTTCAGCAATAATGCATGGAACTATTGGACGATCATACACAACTTTCAATCTTCCGATCGCTTGAATTATTTTCATGCCACTAATTACACGTCCAAACGCAACTACAATGTATTCACACTTCAACACTGTACATTCCAATGTTTGGTACCTTTGTTTTTATCAAGCCATGGCAATGCACCAAGAGTAATGAAGAATTGAGCTCCATTTGTATGTGGGCCATTGTTTGCCATGGACTATATACATATCCATTAGCATTTTCAAAAGTCAAAAATCATCTTACAAGAATACCAGCTTTATCATGCGAAATACAAAAAGTTTCATCTTCAAAAACCCCATCCGAGTTGACGACACATCCACCAGCTCCATCACCTCGTCCATCACGTTCTACATCTCCACTTTGGATCCATCCTCCTGGAACAATTCGATGTACTGGTAATCCTGCATATCCATTTTCGCAAAGTTTGGCAAAATTCTCACAAGCTTTTGGGCATGCATCATTAAAGAGTTCAAAGATAACACGTTCATCCTTTGGTGTCATAGGCTCTCCATCTACAGCAAATCTCATGTACGTAAACGTGTGCATTGATCGTTCTCGATACGTTTTCCATGCTTCATTCGCCAATTGTGTGCATTCATCCTCACTAAGGTTATCCGCAAGACCATATTTCATTGCACAGAACTCGATGAAAGCATTCGTGTCCCCAATATACGTATTTCCACACGATGCCGATAGATCGGACGGCGATGGCGGTACAAATGCTATCGGTGAAGATACCGAGTGCATTGGAAACTCAAGAAGTAGACCCTCAGCGCGCAAGAAAGGCTCGAACTCGACCTCAAGAAGTGAACGTATGAGCACCGAGACACCAGACGCAAACTCGCGCAGCTCGAGTGCCATGTGCCGCATACGCTGGAATTCTGGGTCCGTGAGCACCCCCGCGATCTCGATCACGACGCTCATTTGGTATTTTGAAACGGTCCGAGCAAGTGGTTTTGCGCGCCAAATGTCGTTCGTTCGGGAGGCCGTGTCCAAGGCGATTGTGCGTGGTTTACGAGCTTATTTAGCACATATAGAGCAGGAAAGTGTATCCATGGGTCTCTGGGATGGCGATCTTGCGTTGGAGGATGTGGTATGAGGTGTAGATCAGAAGAACGCGCTAAAAATGTGTAGGAACTCAAGATTGCAGCGTTTAATTCAGAAGAATGTCCATTTGCGATCACACATGGAGCAATTCAATCGATACGAATACAAGTAGATGAGAAATGATGAATGGGATGAATTGGAAATGGAATAGGTACCGTGGAAAACGTTTTGGAAAGATGAAATTCGAGTTGAAATTGGTGGTGTTGATATTGAAGTACAATCCAAAGGATTTCATGATGTTGAAAAAGAATTGCATGAAAAGAACCGGAAGGTACAAGAAATGCATTCGGTTGCTATTTCATCAGCTTCATGGACTTCATGGTTGACAGGAGGTTTGTCGTCATCGATTACAGAGAGAATGTGGAAAAATGTACATTTGGAGATATCGAATATACATATTTATTATGTGACACCGGGAATTCGAATTGGAATGAATTTGGATGGATTGCAATGGAAAAATCATGAAGCATTTCATGAGAAATTGCAAGTGTTCACGATAAAATCTATAGCTATTTATGCGGAAGAAGATGTGAAAGAAGCGGCTTATTGGGTTCTTCCTTTAGTTTATTTACATGCGACGATACGACAAGAGGTGTCTGGTTTTGATGTGCAATGTCATTGCACAAGTGTTGACATTACAATACCATCATCACTTTTGAAGGTTTATACACACTATGTTCAATCCACTGCTTGCTATGAAAATGGAGTTAGGTACACCTCTTTAATTATTCTAGAATAATACTCAAGTAGATTTAAATGCAAACGATGGCAACACTTGCATGGCAAATCAAAAATTCCTCGTACTAAAGCACTATGGAAATTTGCTATTTCAAATGTACGATCGTTATTACGGCCAACACCAAAAAAATCTACAATAAGTACTTCTCAGATGGAGTGCTATGTGCATTTGTATTCGCTATGGCTTGAATTAATGCGGTCTAGAAATGCTAAGGCTTTACGTTTAGTATCTCAACTAAGTTTTTATGAACTACAAATGGTAGAACGATTTTACATAGTTTTATTGACGTTGTATAGACTACGTTGGAAATTTATGAATGCCAGCAGCAAGCAAAATATTTAGCACAACGACACCACGATGAGCCAGCAGCAACAGTACAAATTGAATCTCCACCAGAAATACAAGTAAGGCACTTCAATTATAATATTTTGATCAAACCCCAGGTAACAATTACATGGCTTCTGGACAACGTGTCATTAAACATTCATGTTGGCGACATTAATATGGTCAATACTTGGCATCAAATTTCAGGAACGGGGCAAATTCAGCTCGTTGGCATGAGAATATCAAATGTTGAACTGGAGTGCGAAGTGCAAAAGGTTTTTTTATCACTTCACAAAGGAAGCCTAAATTTGATTGATCTGAAAAATGCAAAAGGTTTAAATGCAGTTGGGTAAAAATTACTGATGTATCTTTAGACCATGGCAATATGATGCTAATTCAGATTCAAAAGGCATCAGAAACTATAGCAATAAATCTGACAATGGTGTCATTTGAATTGTCTACCAATCATGCCCTTTTATCATACATTTCATCAGTAAATACTCCTCAAGATAGAGCTGTTAGTTCCAAATTCACTCTGTTCGAGGCATTGCCATTCGCGTTTTCCTTAACAATACAGGTTTGCTGAGTTCGACATTGATATGTAATGAATTCTAGAATGGAGCTCTATTGCACCAACTAAATACTGATATTATTCATGTAAGTTTGAGTGATTGGTATTTGAGTGTAAATGGCATGAAGTATCATCACAGAGTTGGTGAATCTATTGCTTCTATAAGGCATCAATCATCTCTTATTCCACTTTTACAATTAAGGAATTTTGACGCAGTGTGTGCTGTGGCTCATGATTGTAGCATGAAGTGCGACGTTGTTATGATTCAATGGTTTGTTTCAAGTAGATTACTTGAACTTTTAAAGCAATGTACCTCAAGTCCTTCGAATGCTGAGGACGAAGTAGCTTATCCTGTGCCATTTATCGCCAACTTCACTTGTCAAGAAGCTTCGTGCATCTTTCTTCTTCCATCAATTGGCAATGTTAATTGTTGGCCTGCCCGGGATTGCAATGGTGAAGCTACTTTGGCTCAAGTTGATGCAACAAGCATACAATATGCAATTTGGAGTCAAAGTGCTGAGTACCGTTCGGATTTAAGTCTTGGATCAGTGACTGTGAGTTTGCTTCAAAAAGAAATACTCAAAATTTCTCCTTGCAAAGACAAAACTCAAGCTCTATCAATTATGTCACAAGACTATCGGCCGGCAAACCACCGTCAATCTTTTACTCTTTACTCAGGTGACTTTAAGTGCTCTTTTTATCCAGAGCTTATATGTGACGCATTATCGCAAATAAGCAACTATAGCATGGGGCTTCAGAACTTATCACCGCCAAGTACGGTGGGTGGCCCTCCTTCCAGTGTTACAAGGTTTATTCAATTAAACCAAGAGCAAACTACTGTGATGTGCTATCAACGAGATTTGCCTTTTGTAAAAATTGCGTTGCACCAAGTTGAGAGCACCATTCTCAACGGAATCGTACACATTAAAGCTAAAATTCTGGACGTGCAGGATTTGACAAAGTATGGAAATGTTCACCAACATTTCATCATGCCAACAGAGGTAACTTGTACGTTGTACTTGAATAATATTTCTGATAGTGTCATTGCGGTGCACCATGCTATATGTTGGACATTACGCTTAAAGAAGATCTTGCTATTGATTTGCATGCTATTCAATTTACTTGCCTCTATCGATTTTATCTTGAAGTCTGGAATTATATGTATGAGTCAAGTGGTGGCATACTACCTGTATTAAATGCAATAAGTACATATTTTCCTGCAGACGACACAAATTCCTACAAGCAGTGCAAAAGTTTGATTATGCGTCAAGTTGCCTTCATTATTCCACGCAATAGTGAATCTGAAGATCGGTTAGCACTTGTCATGGATAAGTGCACTTTACAACGATCATTTGTGAACTCAACGTGGTCTTTTGATGCACCCCCACAAACAACGGAGAATGCTGATAGAAATGGAACTATACAACGTGATGGACTGCATATGTACTCTATGTCTATTTTGTGTGCTGATACACAAGAAATATCTGAGCGATTCTGGTCCTTTCAATATGGAACTACATCAGAGACTCGACCAGGATCATTACCTGTTGCAAAGCACAATATTAGTAAATCACCGCTTGTACGGGCGAACACACGTGTATATGGAGCAACACAAGCAGATTTACAATGGGTTTTGGTCACACTGGATCCTACAGATTTAATTTTTATGCGCGATACCTTTGCAGCTGGAGTTGCTATCCAAACAAGAGATTTGTATGTATTTCAACCAAATTTACGACTTGAGATGGACGTGACAGAGTGGAGTCTATTACTAAGTATCTGGTATGACAACATGGGTGAATATGTTAAGTTTCCTACACCATTTATTCAAACACAGCCTTTCACTCAGCCTTACGAAAGTGGTCCCCATCCTGACCATGCTCCATTTGAAAATTTATCACAGCTACCTGTAGACCAATATGTTTACACGTGGGAAGTTGGACTAATTTGTCATTTGTGGGAACTTCAAATTGAGCTGAAAGAAAGCGATGAGACTGTCAAACTTTCATTTAGCTCCGTGACAGGCATGGTAAAAGGAAGCGACAACACGACATTTCTACGAAGCACAATAGCTGCGTCTCATGTGCAATTCACAAAGATGTCTCCTAAATTTCCTCCAGTGGTCCTTGCAGAGGTTGCATCATCTACAAACAGCGACGAGGTAGACATTTATTTCCCATTTCGTTCTGAAAACCAACCCAAACATGCTTTTCAATTTAGCTCGATAAGATTTCCCTATGGATACACAATGATGGCTATAACTTTTGGTGGCACGCAAGTCTCGCTGTTTGATTTTCCTGAAGTATTGGCATTTGTCATTGAATATTTTTCAACTTTCTTTTATGACCCAGAGTTTGGATATCCATGGCCAAATTCAGATTTACACATGGACACATCCGATGTATTTGGTGAAATCGATGTTGGCTCTTTCCTTACAACTGTTGAATCATTTCACAGCGATAAAATTGATAGCCCAGAGTCAAGTTTGTGGTACTCACTTGATACACAACTCAGTTCTTGCACCATTATTCTGTCAAATGCAACTAAAAACTTGACTCTATCAAGCCTTCCAGTAAGTAAATATCGGGCTTAAAGGCTAATATATATACATTAGGATGCTTCATGGCGGCTAACATATAGCTGGAATGAATCCTCTAGCATTGTTCATGCCAAAGTAGCTGGGGTAGAGGGGAAATTTCATGAAGAGGAAAAACATCGAAAAATGTTGACTCCAACTAGTATTGTATGGCAATACTCGAGCAACTTATTACTTGCTCAAACTTCACACAATCTTGACATTGAACGATACGATCCAATATTTCCTGGGGCTAAAGAATTAACTGTGTACGTTTATGTAGTACCGAACGACTATGAGTTTTTTCAAGTACTTGTGAACAAGTATGTATGTATGATGAACAACGAAGATGAAGATTTGGGTGATGTGGAAAATCAAACTCCTGCCTTTATTGGTGTCATACACACTGCCAAACTTACTCTACCACCTCGAGTATGTTTAATGGTGCTACATGATACACTGCACTTTCAAAAGCCTCTGACTTATCTGCTGATCACTAACTTTGAATATGAGAGATTGGAATTTAATGACGTCGATGAAGATCAATCCACAGAGAAGGCAAAACAAGCTGAAGAAGTGCTGCAAAACGAATTTGAGACTACAAGTTTTTCAAAAGCTACGTGTGGTGTTAACATTCAAGCCTTTAATAATATCGTTCGTGGTTGGGAAACTCTACTTGAGAGCACACATTTAAAAATTCTCCATGAAATTGGACCAAACCGAGGCACTGGTTTTATACTTTACACCAAAGACTCAATTCAGATCAATTTAACGGAATATTTCTTAAACATGGTGCTTGAACAATGTGCATCTACAGCGTCCGATACTGTTGGAATAATTAACTACACTGGTAAATCAGTCAGATATTTTCAACCTCAACCCGAAGCTTCCAAACGAATGATTAAATACGTAGATCATTTACAATCTGGAGCTTTACATTCTCCTCCAATTGTGAGTGTACTCTTTGAGAACCGAATGCTTGAAACAACAGTGGAAAATCAAAATTACCTCTTGGTTCTATTCCAAAATTATGATCACTCGGTGGATCATTTACGTCAAAAACTTGCTTCTAACGCTGCTGCATTGACATATAGTATGTCTATTCAGCTCTTTGGGTTTGCGTGGATACATCAAGTAGATTTAAACCAAAGTGGCAACTATTTTTTTGACCTTGAACCCGAAGAAGCTGATTTGATTAAAGATAGTGAGGATTTAGACTTTCAAAACACACTTTCAAATCCAGCCATTCGAGCCGCATTGCGCTGCTTAGTTGGTATTACAAAGGTACTTGAATTTTTTAGTAATATCATGATATTTGAATAGACTCGTTGGGGGCAATGCGTATCTCTACAAAGTCAATTTGAAGTGTGCAATGCAACATCATTTGTACTTGGAATACGAGTTGGTCATGGAAAACATCACCCAGTAGAGCTTATTCCACAAGAAAAAATGTATCGAGTACCTCTTCAGAGATTATACGAATATGCTAAATCTTCACATGGAAAGCATGTTGGATTTATTTACTTATCACGTTTACCCTCTGGTGCAAGTGTTACGACTGTGGAAGGTGAAGCAATGGATTTACTTTTGATGGTACCGATTTTTATACTATATGCTTTTTAACCTTTATCTTAGATGACTGATTCTAAATCTTCGTACTTTTACTCTATCACAAACAAAATCAATTTGTGCCTGGAAGTTAGTGAGAGAACTTCTATTGCCGAACGAAAAGGTCGATGGAGTTTTTTCTCGTCTACTAAGGATGGACGAATGGCACTTCCACGTATTCAATCTAACTTGACTCGAATAATTGTTCATCCACCCTTGACATTGGAAAATACGCTTTGTGTCAATATTGTATGCTGCATCTTTCGGTATAAAGTCCACCTTGGTAAATCAGTCAAAGATATTGTGTGGGAGGGAACAATTAAAGTTGGTGGAAATACACAAATCTATACTCCAAATCTTCAAGACGTTCTCTACTTAAGCATTTTATTGCCTTTGCTTCAATGTGAAAGTCTCAAGCCTGCAGTGATACATGTGCCAATTGTGGTGACAACAAAAAATCATATCAAAGTAAGCTTGATTTATCATTACTCATGTTTTTGATTATACTTAGGTTGACTCTATCATTGAACTGGTTGAGAAAAAATCAAAGTCGGCAAGTAGAACACTAAAACTCAAGTAAGGCAGTATCAAGAAAGTGCTTAACCAACTTAATAGGATTGAAAACTTGGTTGGTGGTTGGTTGGTGGTGGTGGCCAGAGGTCTATTGCTTTGTATGCATCATATTGGCTTGTAAACTATACGCCTTACGCTCTACAATATAAACAAGACACTAAACATTATCAAGTTGCTGGTAGTCAAGGCTGCGAGGAGCGAAGAAAATCAATTGGAGAACAGTTAATGAGAAAATGTCTTTTTCGGGACCTCAATGCCACAACAGTGTGCTCCGATGAACCCATATCTGAAGCACACATTGAACCAAACCAGCAGGATTTGTGTATGTGCTCTTCACCTCTTTGTGCTGGTCGACGCAGTGCTCGTTTTGCAACTATGTTTTCTTTTAGCTCTGTTGCGTTTGAAGAGGTCGCTGCCTTTGCAAATTCGTTGTGTATCAAAGTATTCATTTACCACTATTCAGTGTTAACTTTGCTGATAGTGTCCTAAGCATTCTTGGTCCAAAGGTTTTTCACTAGAGGCACTTGGGATCGACCAAGTCGTCGAGGTAATATAAATTAAAAACTTAAGATTCTAAGCAAACTATTAGGTAAAGAGTGCGTCAAGTGTTATTCCGATCAGCGTACGAATTTCACTTGGCCCTGATGTCTTTTATCGTACAAAATGCGTCGTATTCACTCCACGCTTCTTGATATTTAATCAACTAAGATCTGCAATTGCTCTTTATGATGCCCATGACAGCCTTAGTATGACAATGGCACCATTTGATATTCAGCCATTTCATCCTTCAGCCAAATTACCACCCAAAAAGCGCCAAGTTGTAAGTGTTCAATACGTTTTGGCGAAGCAGAATTCCCTTTTCCGTTCTGGAAAATTTGATGTAGCTACATCGAGTGAGTTGGATGTGTGTATTGCCAGTGTTTCTGACTGGAAAATTCCAAAATTTTCTTGTCGAGACACTAAGCGAGGTTTCCTTGAATCAAAGGGAAATTGTGGTATGCTTTCCCAATTTGTACTCTCTTCATTAAGAATAGGAAAAAGCATTATCGTTCAACACAAAAATATTCCACTTGAGATGATTCGGGTTCATTCAAGATTTGTTGGATCGAGTGCATTAACAGTGTTTCGGCCTTTGACATCTATCAACGAAGTTGGCTACAGAATTGAAAATCAGACATCGTGTCATCTCTTGTTTTATCGACAAGCTAACGTCGAAAGTGCTTTGAATACGTGGCAAATGCTACGACCAGGAAATTCAGCTCTGTTTACATGGGTAGAGTCATTGGCACCACATCAGGTATTAACACACAACAGTATCTGTCAACTAATGAGAGAAAAAGATTTGTATTTGCCTTCGTAATGAAGAAGCTGGACATCGTTTAGCGCAAAAGAGTTTATGGTCATCAAAACACATTCCAAAAAAGACTATACTCTCAATTGGCAAAAAGAAATTTGACCAAACTATGCACTTTAGCTATCTCTCAAGTCGAACAGTGGTAAATGAAAGAAAAGGAATGGGTTTGGAAGATGTCGAGACGATTTCTTTTGATGTCATTGGACTGCAAGTGCCTGTGACTAAACCAGTATCACGTCAAACGATAGATCATACTATGTCTACAGCTTCAGATGAGCCAATTGAGACTAAACCATCTTTAGCAAACTTACACTTGAATTTCCACAATCCGTCACTTTTTCAAAAGCCGAAGCGAAATACAAGCTATGCTCGTGTCGATGGTGACGGCATGACTCGTGTCCTACGATTGAGAGATAGCTCAACACTAGATGATGAAAAGTCTTACTTTCTCAAAGAAGAAATTCGAATGCAAAAAATGCTCACAGACATGCTATCGCTACAGAATACTCAAATATTTGAATCTGCTATTCCTGTGGGTGGTGGTGATTTATCTCGTCGACGTAGTGTTGAGCTTGAATCGGTAAATATACCAAGTCGACCTATGGAGAATCGTTCAAGAACTACCCGGTGTAGTAGTCATGCCGAATTGCAACAAATTCAAAGTTCAACATCGAATGAACCATCATCCATCTTTACAACAACAACAGCTACAACTTCGCGGCAATCGACTCCAACAATGCAGCATCCAGACAAGAATAAATTACGGCAGCTACAAGAAAGAGTGCTCACATTTGTACCAAACCCAACGTTTGAAGACATCCATCAAGTTTTAATTACAATTCGATCAGCAGCCAATTTAGAGCCGATTTCGAATGGAGATACTTCGTCTTTGCACCCTTACTGTGCAATCACAGTACTACAAAATGGTGGTAAAGTTAATGTTGCTCCTCAGAAAACGTATTACCTTGAGCGAACTTCAAACCCAACTTGGCATGATCAGACATTCTTATTTGACTTGGATGGTGCCCAAAATGACGATGTTATGGTGCAATTGGAATTGATGTCGCACCAAGCTATATCAAGCCCAACTACACTTGGCTCAGCTTCACTGTCATTAGTCGATATCACCACCGGTGGTCCTATTATCAAGACACTTGATATTTGGCGTACAACGCCAAAGAAGAAAAGTGTTGTTGGGACATTGGAAATCCAAATTGAGGTGTGTAGAACAATACCTCAATTATTAAGTCATTGGTATCGCCTCTTACGAGAAAGAATTCAAGCTACAAGTGAAAACCTTGTGTATGTTCGGGCACGATTAAACAAGATTGAAAAAGAAAGAGTCCTAGAGTCAAAACGTAGACTAAATGATCCTTTGCCGAGTAAAACTGCGACTAAAGATAAAGCCAAACAGATATTACTCAAAAAAAAGGACAAACTCGTGGCTCAAAAGAATAAGTTAAAAGTTAAGTGGAACCAACAGCTACACCATTTCCAACAACATCACATGAATGACACACTTCAAACTCTGAAAGATGTAGCAGAAAAGAGAATTTTGAACAATGTCCGAAAATTTAACAAGTCTACTCGAACAACTCCAATAGCAAGTCTGCAGCGAGTAAAAAGATTGTTTTCAAATAGAGATGGGGTACTTACACATTTCATAATGACTATCTTACGTATTTTAATAGGAAGCAGCTTTGCCCACTGCTCCACTAGTTAACTCCATGCTACGGAGTGCTCACCACTTTTACAATCCCAAACAAGTTCACAATGCCCAAATTGACTATGTTACTGAAATAAAAGCGTACGCAAAAAACTGGTGAACTTACTTAGTATAAAGCATAGGCAATATGAACGCTCTGTTTGCCATGGTGGAACACTTATCTTGACCATCTTGGAAGGACGTGGTTTTAATGGGAAAGGAGACAAAATTCGGTGTTGTATCACATCAGAAGGAAATACTTACAAAACCAACAAATTACGAGGTGAAAACACAATGTCGTGGAAACCAAATATATTTGAGGTTTGAATTCTTCTCATTTAAGATAATGCAATGTGTAGATTCCTTTACGTCGTCGAAATGGGCAAGCTGTCATTCAAGTGATAAATGTAGCTACTGGTACTAGTCAAACCTCTCTTGGAAGTGTGAATATTTCAATTGATATGGTGGCTGAATATTGCACAACTAAAGATGCACATCTAACTGGCTGGTTTCCATTACAATTTAACAAAGACACAATTCCTTTAGAGAAAGACATGGAGAGACTTGTTGGAGCTGACAGGGCAAGTGGAGCTCGAGGTTATTGTACACCATCAACTACTATGTGCCTAAATATCCAACTACAGTACAATGTTTCTCAAACCTCTTTTGTGGTGGGCTCGACAGTGCAGTATGCTATATTGGATATTCGAGAAATCGCACTTTCAATGTCTGCTCATGTTTATCCAATATTCTCTTTATCAGAGGCGCCAAGTTTAGAGATGCAAGAAGTTTTACGAGTTTCATTTGAAAAAGTCAATGCTTTATATGTACAGTCAACCAAACAACAGCATTATTCTTTTGAAGTTGGTTCCTTACAAGTAGACAATCAGAGAAGTTTTAGCCATCAAGTGGGATTGCCTGTTGTTTTATCCCCAGCAAATCCAGCAAATGAGCCATTACTACAATGTACTATAGGGCTTAATTTTCCCAAACCATTATCAAGCAATGAAGAATCTTTAATACATTTGGAGTATATGGCACTTCACGTCCAAGATATTGATTTAACTTTTGACGAAGCCATATTAAGAACATTGTACGATATACTCGAAAGATTGTATGACAAACATGCATCTTTATTGACAGATTTTCAACCAAAGAAACGATCTGAAGTCACCAAGTTATATATTGCTCGTTTAGAAGTCAGTCCATTTCGTGCCAATATCACATTTCGTAAATCTTACACTGCTAACAATCGTGCACCCCTCAGACAACATTTCAAAAGCAAATTTGCCCACTCTTTTGCTGCTGGGCTGGTGAATGTAGCGAAAAGCATTGAAAATGCTCCATTGCAATTTAATGCCCTCATTATTCAGCATGAAATCACCGATCTTGATCACGTAAGTCTTTAGCTTTATATCATTTGTTAATTTGGTGTAGATGAGTACAATCGTACTGGATCACTACACTACAAGTTTATTGCGTCAATTGTACAAACTTGTTGGTATAAATATATTCTCTTTGTTATAGTTTTGATATTATCTAGGATCAATGAACTTTATGGGCAATCCTGTGGGTCTTGCTGCTAGTGTTCGTGATGGTTTAAAAGACTTTGTTGTGTCACCTTACGTCGGTCTTGCAAGGTCTGGAGCTTCTGGATTTGTTTCAGGATTAACAAAAGGCACACTTTCACTTGTTGGACATACTGCATTTGGTGTCTTTGATACAACATCTCGGTTAACTGCAGCAATGGGTAACTCATTCGCAACTCTGTCATGGGACCGTAGTTACAACGCAAAGCGTAATTTTTTCGCTCTTGCACGCCCATCTTCTCGACGTGAACAGGTAGATCATGGCTCATTTTCAATTTCAAATATTGTGTAGTTGTGTATATGCAAGAATAAACTTGAGCATGATGTTGGTAGTGGCATTCTTGGTGGTATTGCTGGTCTTTTTGTTGATCCAATTCGAGGTGCTTATAGTGGATCCCGTGGGTTTGCTGTGGGTATGGTCAAAGGAGTGACTGGAGTTGTTGTTAAACCTGTTGTTGGTACAATTGATATGACAACTCATGTGATGGAAGGACTTCGTGATATTGCCGGGTTGACATTTAACAACAAACAAATTACTGAAGAAAGACAACGAAAGCGAATTGCTCATACTTTTGGCAATGATGGACGTCTTTTACCTCCAGACCCAGTGTGGAATTGGGCCAAGGTTTATTTTGTAGCTAAATCATCTTAAGCTTTCTTGTAGGCTCTTTTGGTATCATTTGATCCAGTATCCGCTCCTAAACTCCAAGTACAAATTGGAGATGTATGTGATCAAGCTCAAATTGTATGGACGACTGCTTTTAAGGCTGCACCTGGAGAATACACTATGATTGTCGTTCGAAAGGGTGAAGTTCTTTCTGCAGCTATTTCAAGTCAGCATTGGCAACAACCAGTCTTGAAATGGAGAATTACTAAAGATTATGTCCAAGGTATCTCTTTGTACAAATCAGGAACATCAAGCCGTATCGTATTCTTCCTGAATAAACCGTACAAGGATCCTCAAGTTCAAATCTCTACTTTACCATGGGAAGACACTCGAAATTTTGAAAATGATGAACGAAAACTTCACTATCTCTTTGATCTCCTTAGCCGTCAATATCCTGTTGTTGGTCAACAAACGCAATCAAATACGGCTAACCATGAAGTGTCCAAACTGCAACAATTTGCTTTTGAACGTTTGTTTGCAACCCAAGAAACTTTAAAAACCCAGTATTGCCTTCACCCTAGTGATCGAGAAACATTAGTTCAAAGCCCATGGATAAATTTAAGCGAAAAAAAACCCCTCTCCCCAACAAAATCAAATGGAGATATTCGTCCAAGCCTACAAGTTAACATATTGTAATTTATTTGCACTACTGTGAAGATGGTGGTATTGAAAAGAACAGAATCAATTTTGCTGTTTACATGTGCTCAAGCTTTGTATGAATCATGGGTCTCACGATACTTGGAGAGCAAATGTTCCCCACTGGTAATCGGTGGATATTTAGCTGGTGATTCTGGAGAAATGCATGAAGGCAAACACTTGACAACACAAGTAAAGTTGGGCTCATAAAAGAATGGAATAGAGTACCGTTCGCGGCCAACACGATTTACCTACAACAAATCAACAATACTAACAAGCATTTTATCTTACAACACGGTGGCGAGTAGATTTGAAGAGTCCATTTGTCCAGCGTTCTACAAAGTTTAAAGTGTTGTCACCAAATAATTGCCTACCTCCAAGATCTCCAATGTTGACAATAAAGCAATCACTGCGTGGTGGTACTTGAATCCATGATTCATTGTGGTAAATTTCCAAGCCTGGAGTATCATCCGTTGAAAGCAAAGTAAGTAAACCATAATCTGAATGAGCACCAGCACCAAACACACCATTATCCACATCAGAAACATGATCATTATAATGCAAAAGACGTAAAGCAGCCATAGGGCTATACACCATAAATCATACAATATCAACAAGATAAATACCGATCAAACATCCCAGGATGATCAAAAGTTCCAGGTGAACCTGCTGCTTTAGCAAACAATTGAGCAACATGAAAACCCAATGAATTCATTTGATCAAAGTATTTTGTAGTAGTTGCTTTAAAAGTAGGATACTTTGTTGGATCAGGAAATACATTAGTTCCATGTAAAGGCAAGTGCAATTCATCACTTTGCGCTTCACGGCAAATATAATAGCCTAATTCATGCTAAGATATTATTTCATTGTAACTAAACCTTCTTTAGTATCTCCTTGAGTTTGAACTGCAGGGTCTAAAGTTTCTTCATTCATAGGTGTATACCCACGCATGTTTTCATTAGCAAGCACTTTATTCTTCTCAGTCAATGGTTGCTGGAAGAAATGATGCATTTCAGTATATACAGCATCAATAAGAGTTTTAGAAATCCCATGATTCTTCAGGTAAAAGAAGCCAACCTCAATACAAGCCTATAAAGTATGGAATTACTTATTAACTTGCTTGAATTACTTTGCGAAGTTGATCGCTAGCATCAGGGGCAAAGCAGTCGACCGTCGGGATGTTCATTTCTTTGTTTTCTTGGATAAACCAACTAGACAAATGATAGGCATATTATTAGCTAGTTGGCTAAGTGTGCATTGGCCTTTAATTAGCTAGTTGGGTAGGTGCACAATTCTCTGTCTGTGATATTTTTGTGTAGCGCTACTTCCCCTCCCAATTTTTACTATTTCCCTCTCTTTAACACTATTTACCAAATTGCATTTGGCTTTGACGTTTTCAATAAACTTTCTAAGTTGTGCTTTTAAATCTTCGACTGCGCTTTCCTCAGTGACACTCATATCCTTCAATTAGTTTTCTAATATGCAATGGTTTACAATATCTTTGCCATCATGAACATTTGGTAAATAGTGTTAATAAAATGGGAAATAGTAGAAAATGGGAGGGGAAATAGTACTACCCTATTTTTGATCCATGAAACCTGATACATAAATAAGGTTACGATGCATGACGATCTATATTGATATATCCATGGATATGTGAACCTTTGGTTATCAAACTACTACTTTAAAAGAAATCTACCTAATAGTATTGTTTGTGTTTGTTGAGAGGAAATTATTGTTGTTCAATCGTGACAAGACAGCGACAACGTATACTCAAATGTCAATAAAGCTTACGATCAACAACAAACTCTTTATATGAAAGATAGCTTCATTTTGTCAAAGGCAATATGCAGTTAGTACGTTTGCTTTCGTTTGCAGGTATTTTAAACTGTAAGGAGATGATCTAAAGGATTAAATAGCTTTGGTGGCAGCAAACTATGATGCGAATGACTTGAGAAACCCAGTGTGTTCATGGCCAATTGATAAAGTTTACATTCGTGGAGGGTCAAGCTCATCGTCAACACCAAGTTATTTAAAAAACTATCGATCGTGTAAAGGTGAACAAGGATATGCTATTAAAGAATGTCAAAGAGATCATTGTCATTGTCGAAAGTATCACCATTATGTTGAACCAAAGACTGAAATTGTACATTCATGGGCAGAATGTGTGATTGATGAAGAGAAAAAAGATTGCGTTGGGACGAACTTGCGATATTGCAAAGCTTTATTACGTGGAAAAGATCCTTTACATGGAGCGATTCCACCTTCAAAATCGTCAAATATGGCAGCTAATAAAGGGAAAAAGTCATCACAAAACACTGAAAATGAAAATGATATCATCCAGAACGACAGTTTAAACACTGAAGTCGAAATTGAGAATGACATTGTAAATGATGAAAATGACGAAAATGATGAAAATGACG
>JNBS01005005.1:0-11088 GCA_002081575.1 Thraustotheca clavata
AAGTTAAGCATCTAAACGACAAGATTATGGAGTGCTTCCGGCACTGGGGCTGCCGCGCTCGAACTCTTCAAGGCCGAAAGCTCCTTGCCAACACCATAATGCTTAGCTTGTTGTGGCATGTTACCGCAATCCTGCCTATCCCAGAACCCACGGTCCAAGGCTGGCAGTCCATGCTCAACAAATTCATACTTGGTCGCAAGTCGGATCCACGGGCGAAATATAGTCCTCTCCTGCATCGAACTTGGCAATTCGACCGTGTACTTGGACTGGGATTGCCACACGTGTCGTCCAAGATCCGAGCACAGCCACTTCAGCGACTGCAACACCTTATGGAAGGGCCGTCGACTACTTCACCACCGTGGCAGCCCCTCGTCCAACGCCAATTTAGCCGTACTCTGGGCAAATTGTATCGAGACACTCATCCATTTGACTTTCTCTTGTACTATCCCAATACAAGCTCCAAGTGGTTGTGCCTTTGGGAACTACATCCTCTTTGGTGTGATATCTGGGCTCAATGGGCCGCCATCCCTATGGAAAAACGTATGCCCATTGTGCCAAACCTGTCTACTGTCATGACCATGCCAGTGTGGTTGACTCAGTATGATGCTATGCGCAACCACAACAAACACTGTGCTGCCAACTTAGCCAAAATGCCTCCTATCCGACGTTGGCGTCGTTATGTGTTGCAAACGGCCTCTTTTGTTCGCAAGACTTTGTCAATATTAACCGTTCATGGCCACGACATTCAGAATTCATCTCGGCTATGTTTAATGGCAACCCCTTTGCTCGAGTGAAGTTGAGCGCAACTGATACCATTCGTCCTGCTGAAATTCCATGCACGAGTTCAGTCTACCTCCATCTTACACGAACGTACAACGCTGTACGACAAAGCCATCACAACAATGCCAATGCCGATATATTGCCACACCCCTTTATTGCAATGGTAAAAGATAATGTCCAGCCATTCCAAAGGTGGCCCCGTCGCCTAATCATCGACCTAGCTTACCACGCACCGTCGTTAAAGGTCCAGCACCCCATGGCATCAACTCAACGCTCAACAGACGCGGACCTGAAGCGATATGTTCGTCTTGTTCGTCGAACTTGTCGACAATCCCCATCTCTTCAAGCCGACGTCTGGTTGCGGCTGCTTTACAACATGTTGCCAGTGAATAGCCGGTTTTACTATCTCCAAGTCTCTCAACCCACCGCTGTATGCTGTGCCTATGGTTGTGGAGCAGTCGAGACACAGCTCCACGTATTTCACCAATGCTGTCATGTTCATCACGTCTGGCAATTTCATGCTTGCGCTTGGCAATACTATGGTGTGAGCTTTGACTGGTCAACCATCAGCGACCTCGACAACTTTGGTGTCAATCATCGTGGTGTTGAGCTAAAGAGCGCCATTTTCCTTGTATAGTCCCTGCTTACTGCCACATTATTGCATACAATATGGACCCAACGCAATTCTGTCCAGTACGACAACAAAGCGCCTTTACCGGAGACTACCTAGCCCGAGCTCACATTTCTCGGCTGGACAACTTCAATTCGACGTTGGCTAAGACTGCAAGATGCCGACAGCACCGACCGGCAACCTGTACTTGATGTACTTGCCATGCTCAGCTCCCAACCCAATTACCGAGTGCTATGGGCCAAGTATCCCAGGTGTTTGTCTTTACAACCACCATCACTCGCGTTATAACATTTGTGACGTCCATCCCTACCAACCCTCACTACAGTTTATTTAGAGAAAAAAAAAACACTGTGCTTCCGACACCAAGGTAGTTCAACTGCTCTGGCATAGGATTCGGGATGAGCTCTCGGGCAATATTAGTATTAGTAGATATATAATTAGTCTATTAATATACCTCCCCTTTGACATTGAGCTATACGACCAGTTTCCAATTTGCCAGCTACCCCGCAGTACCACTCTACTGCATTCCAGGTTTTTACAAATTTTCCCCTGCTGTCTTCCTTTTGTCTGTGCCGGAAACCACTACACTATGCCTCACATCCTTCTCGTTGAACGTCGACACCAATTGTGGTTTTGTCCTTACACTCCTGATTTGCATGACGATATTGACTACTATGGAGCTGCTCTGTTATTAGTCGACGAATTTCCTAAAATGATTAATCATGTCCGATTCACCAAGAATTATCAACTCTGCTCCTTTCTCACGATTGCTGGTACTCTGGTCAATAGCCCAGTCGAATGTGACGAAGATGATTGGCGCTTTGTACGTTGGTAACGATTGCTAAGTCATCTCATTCTTCACCAAGCTTCCCCTACTAAGGTTCCTGTTGCTTCATCAGCCCAAACACGCGAGTTGCACGTCCAACGTGTTGTGCCACCAGCAAGTACAAAAACTTGCGTTAGTGTGCCGAATGTCTCTGGCTCCATCGAGTTCAGTACCCCATTGCAGCACTCTGGCTCTTCTATTGTCACCACGAATACTGATGTTTCCCCTCCATTAATCGTGTCCTGTGCCCCGTCGCTCCAATTTGGCACGTTTTTGGTCACCACGGCAACTGATACCCCTCTTCAAACCTCCGTCGTATCGAGTGGTTTGCCCCTTGTCGGCAACGCTACTATAGAATCGGCTAGCGAGTTTTGCAACGCTATCCAAAACCCAACACTGCGCACTGAGGATAACTCGGTAACTATCAAACAGCCTGAAATTTCAACTTCGCCACCAACCCTGCCCATATCGCAACCTCAACCCCAGTCTGATACTTTGCCATCAGGCATAACTATGTCGGCTACTATGGTGCTGTCTGGTTCTGTGCTACCTAAACTGCTCGGTTTGTCCGACTATTCTGTGAGTAGCTTGATATTCTGGTTAGTTGTTGTTTGTCTGGAAACGATTGCACCAATCCACGCTACTGCAAGTATTGAAAGAACATGTACTCGAGTCAATATGGACGATGATCTGACATGCACCAGTGGTTCTGTGCATATTGGATCTACGTCTCGCGCGTTGGTGATTGTGGGATTGAACTTCTGAGTGTTATCATTGGACTAGTCATTAAGTGTACGACAAGTTTCACTCGAAATCTGTCCATTCATCGATTAAAATGTTGTCTGCTGCGGCTTTTGCCTTTAATCCACTTAGTGGTGACATTTGGGTAGTAAATGCATCGATAGCATGTATGAGCGGTATATTTCACTTTCATGTAGAGGTGTTCGATATATCTTGGATACCAAACTTTGGGTTGTATTTTCAGAACATGAATTGGCACCTACGCTATCTGACGTGGTGCCATTTAGCCGTGGTAGTACACTATCTATTACAAATATACCAGTGACTAAAAGACAGAACAGAAAACGAAAGATGCTACTGATTGCAGAACTTCTGTATCTCATTGGAACTGATATCGGTAGTCTATCATACATTCAACTAGCAGACGTCAACTCTGGCAGTGACTTTTGGTGGGCCACCTTTAACTCTACAGGAACTCTCACATTCATTGTCAACTGGTTTGATAAATACCGAGCATTAACTTCCCAGCTTCCCAATGCTCAGCTGGATAGTCTAATGTTTGCTGATGCAGCAGACTACTCCAAAGACAACACTGTGGTCACATACTCTGCATTGTACGCATCCATGATTCAATTTGATGTCGCCAATGACATTGCCATTGCTATCCGTGGACTACGACAAAGTTTGCTTCTATGGATCGCAACTCAGTATTGTTGGTTGGACTTTGATAGAAAATATAAATGGCCAGTACGCTTCAGAGACAACAGCGATGCCAAAAGTATCAAACAAATGGAGTAGTGTATTTAGAAGCACCACTACGTAATGTTGATTGGACTGAGTTTGAATCATGTTGGGGTACTTCATTCGACATTGCAATTGCTAAAGACTTCCAAGGCTCAAGTTGGTTATCAAGTGTCAAATCAAACTCAAAATCAGTAGCTGAAGAATTCACCCACTGGTTGAAATACAACATCACCAAGTACACAGTTGAATGGCAAAACTACAAGACCATTGGACTCGTCGATACGTTTTCCATTGAAAACGTGTTCGGGTTTACATATCCGATCAACTTGCAAACAACCAATGAGTCCTTTCGTTTTGACCAAGAATCGTCTATGAAATTGAACTAGACATTTGCTCGAGATCTCTGGGCCATAAATACAAATTGTTCTGGCATTTCTTGGTTGTCACTATTCAAAATATTACACCGCCATCGGTGTGCTACACAAACAATACACTGTTGGCACCATTCGATCCGAATCTTGCATTGTTTGCAATTAAAGTTTGTCCGTTTGGTTCCGTGGACTTGATTTATGTGTCAGTACCACAATCGTTGTTGTTGATGGTACGGACAGTATTGGAAAGTATTTCTACTGCTTTGGCTTTTAATGGAACGATGAGTCAAAATGCCTAGAAGAACTTGCCTGTGGTGTCATGGATGATGCCAGTGCCACAAACAGCGATGTATGGAATGTGTCATTTCTACTCATCTGTAGCTTCCTGTTGGCTTCAATTAAGTGAGTCAGTTTTGATACAGCAACATTAGATATTGATTGCTTTGATGGCGTCTGGGATCACATTTGATGAAATTCCTGCCGCAGGCGAGGTAACTTGGTTGTTATACATTATACAAGATTTAGCCATGGTATTTACTCAAGAAACTACAGGTTTATTTGGCCCAGTGGCATGTATTCTAACGTGGTTTATTTCGATGTGTTTAAGTATTTTTTTCTTATGTAATGCCTAGAGACTCAATCAACCAACAATGCTCTATGGATACCTTGGACTATCAAATTGTGTGCTCTACCGGTACACTTGTAATTGGAAGCTTGAGGCGTCAAATAATCTTGGTTATTGCTTCATTTGGGATTTCGATTGCACTTTATTTGTATTATCGATGGCGATACGCTTTACCCAAACATCACGAACAGTCTTTTATTGTATTGTGGTGTGGAGAAAAATATCTCTTTGATAGACCAAGGTGGATAGACACAAATGTGTATTACATTGGCAACTCTTCAGCCGCCCTTACTGGGTTACTTGTCTTTCCATATCATGAAATGCTATATGTATTTGATGTGAAAACATGGCGTATTCTAACGATAGATACTCATAAACTTTATGTACACGAAGCACGCCATTACCACCTCGCACATGCAATACCCTTCATTGTATAAATGAATTTAACTTATCAATAATTTTTCCCTAAACATGTTATCATATTCTTCATGAAAAGGCACAAATTTCGACGTGTTGAATTGTAGTACCACAACATTCAACTTGCGATGAAGATACAGCGATCATTTTGAGTCTAATGAATCTATAATAATGTATTCTGGAAGTTCCATGTTAAGATTGTGATGGGTGCATTAGAACACTTTTGAGTACTTCTACAGACTGACAAATTTCATGGTACAATCCCATGTTGGCTTGAGACTTTGGAATAATTTGCTCCAAATTTCGATCCAACAGTTTGTGCAAGACAATCGGGGCTAAATCTTCCTTCTAACACAAAATAAGTAGCAATGTAGAAATGAAAATAATTCTTACACTTGTAGAAGCAGCTTGTAAAGTCAAGACAAGGTCCATGCATCCCATGATGACATTTTTCGTAGAATCAGGAACAGTTTGAACACGTTCATCACTTGACAATCGTTTGATAGTGTCTGTAACAAGATCTTGAGACTTTTCTCGTGATACTGTCAAGAATTGATGTGCCCAACGTATTTGATCAGGATTCAATGTGGATTCCACTCCATTGGTTTCCATCAATAAAGTATCCTAATGACATTTGACATCTTCAAGCTTTATATTGCATATCGAACCTCAGCGTGTTTAATGGACTGCAAACGATGCAACGCAGCAGCTAGCATATCATTTGTAGTATCCAAGTTGACAATAACCCATGCATATTGAGACTGGAATTGTGCAAGAGCACTGGCTGCAGCACTACGACTGTTGATGTTTCCTTGTGCAGCAAGCTCTGTTTGATAATCTGAAAGTAGTGCTACGGCCTGATCATTCATCTTTGCAAGAGCTCCAACTAGCATTTCTTTGCGTTGCAAAAGTGCAGTGACAGCTCGCATTGTAGTGAAAATTTGCTTTATACCCTCAGTATCTGATGAAGCAATCGTAGCTTCATGAGGTATTTCCTCATGCAATGGATATATGCTACGAGCTGCAACTGGCTTTGGTGTAGGGGGAGAAGACTTGGTTTCTTGTTCTTGGTGCTGTTGCCAATAAAGTAATCCGGGCTTCTCTGTATGGGCAACCTACTACTAGTCAGAATTACTAAAACGATTCAAACAAGTACCATAACAGAAGTATCTGGGCAATTTAAGATCTCTTTACGATCTGAGTACTTGACAATGACTTCATACGAGTGATCAGCCGAAAGAACCGAACAAACCCGTCCATTGCAAATTTCATTTGTATTTTTGTTTGGATGAAGCACTGCGTTATCAGATACATATTAATCAATCTATATGAAAGAAATACCTTGTACATGAGTGCCAATTGCCAATGGTTTAAAAATTTTATAGGGAAATCTAATATCCGTGGGAAATTCCTACATAAAGCATGACAACTACTCTTCATCAAGCGAATACTTTTGTCCTCTGAGCATATCGCACCACATTACGATATCTATGGAGTTTTTGTCGTTCTTCATTAAGGAAAGTTTTGCTGAATCGACGAGGATGCCCCATTGACATACGAATCACAGACCATTCTGATCGCTTAGCTTTCTGAACGTGTTTCATTCCAAGTTGTTCAAGGCAATCAAGGAACTCGCTATGTTCAAAGAATGCTTCATCAATAGCTGCTATGAATTTCTTCCATTGCATTGATCGTATCTGTTTTTGAGGAGCTTTTCGTGCCATCTTTCTTTCAATTCCTGCTACTTTTTTGGCTTCTCTCTCCCATTCGAGCTGTGCATTGTAGTGATCTGTTAGTATAGCATAGAGCCCTTCATCTGTAGCCATCGGCAAAGAAAGAAAACTACCAATTTATAAGCTCAAATGTTGAAATTTTCGTACCCTTTGTGCATTTGCACCAATGCACGCACCATGTCGGGCGTTCGGCCGCTTAATTGCTCGGAAATCGTAGCTTCAGAGGTCGAATCAAGTGGCTGAAGCTCTTTAAAGAGACGAAAGAAGGTAGAAACTTCTTCCCGCGTCCAAAGCGGTCCTAAGCGCTCGGTCCAACTCATTCCTGTTTAACTTGTCAAATTCGAAAATGAATTTTAAAAGAAAATTGTCGATATGTTTAAAAAGGATAAAATATTCTTTAAATGGTTATATTTTACACCTTGTTACAAGAACCTAGTTTATTACTAAATTCATACTCGGTCGTAGTACACAAGATAAATGTTTAATGTTGACAACAAGAAGACTGCATATTAAAGTTCCCACGTCTCATTTCACGAATGATTAAACTCCTTTAAAGACTTGTATTGAGAGTATGTAAAGTTTATTATAGAGTAGATAAAATTATATATTAGGAATTAGCATTATGTGCTAGGTATACTTTTGAGAGCAGAGTGTAAATCTTCCCGACAATTTCTTTTAACCCTTCAAACGACGGTGTGGTCATGGTGGCAAGGAGAGTTTGATTATGCTTTCGGACCTTCGTCTCTTCACTGATCAAGAAGCTCCACTCGAGAAAATTGGTCACAGTAAGATTTTCACGATCAGCGCTTCGAGCCCCGATATATTCTGAACTATTCCCTGCATCATGTTTTCTTTTTTAGCTTGAACAATTCAAATACTTTTCGAGCTACGCTTGAGCAAAAACATCGAGGTGCCAAACGACTCTGTTGATAGGAGCTGTTAGGAATCGACCTTGTAAGTGCACATATTCCCCAACCACGTCTTCTTCGACAAGAATGCGAACGTACGACTGACAGTCTCAAGAATTGGGGCGATAAAAAAACAATCTCTTGGCTACATCCCCATCGGTGATTTGTCCATAGAGATCCCGCACGTCACAAATACTAGCGAGGAGTAGCTCGATGGCGGCATCAGGAACATTACTTGGTTTGAGTTCGTAATAATCCTCGAAGTTGTAAATACGTTCGATGTCTTCCCAGCAAAGGGATGAACAGACTACTGACTTGTCCATGTCTTGATTTTTCCGCTTTTTGTTTGAGCTCATGTCGTCTTTAGTCGTCTTCTTCTCGTTCGCACCTTAATTTTTTTGCTTAACCATTGCAATAATCGCATCCCATCGTTTAAGACGTTCGGCATGACGGCGTATTTTCGTCGGTGTCAAAGATGTTGTTTTCACATCACTCTGAGCTGGGAATTCCACCAAGATGTGAATCTTTTTCTTACCAAGCTGAAAGTCCCTAAAGTACTCATTAAGGTCCCAAGAACATCGCATCATGTCGTATCCGATATCAATCTCCCCCTGCAAAAAGTCCTCCACACCAAGATCATGCTTCAACCACACGCCGCCCTTCTTTGCTAAGTACAGCTTCACCAAGGGTGGATAAACGTCGAAGTTATGATTGATCTTTTCCATCTCATTCACACATGGCAGTTTGCATTGAACTCACTCTCGCATCCCGTGTGATTTTTACGGGAAACACAATTGCTTCGCCATAGACTGCGCATATGAGCTCTACCTCAGCCATATTTCTTTCTACTCACCAAAGAGTTTGGGACTACTCATTCTCAAATCGATGAACTAGAAGGTACTTTTAAGTGTGACTTCCGCTTGATAACTTTATATTTAAACGATGGGTTGATATAAAATAGTTTGGAATAAAACCTGAAGGCATGAGAGTAAACACTCTGCTGTTTACAACATGATCCCAATGCCCTTTCAGCAATGCAGGGCATCGTAATCCTAAATTCTACTTTCATTAATTTGTAATTCAATAATGTTTAAGTGATTCATTACTCCTTTTGACATTCCCTTGTTGCACTTGACTATACGTTTAAAGTGTTTGAGTTGAAGTTTAAACAGTATCAACAGAATCAATCACAAATACACCATGAACAATGCACTCGAGAATAGTTTAAACATCCTTTCCAATGTAACATGAATGATCTCAAGGCAAGAAATAACATCACTTTCTAGAATTGATCAAACTTAAAATGGAATACCTTCATCTTCATCATATATGTGATGAGGTGTCGCATTAAATTCAACTTGTCTTGAATCCGATCGCGTTTTGAAAAGCATCGGAGAGCTTGTTGTCATGCGAATTGGTTTGAGAGCTTCATTACTTGCAAAGAGGGCCATGATTTGGTGAGCGTTGTCTCCTGTACGACTTGGATGTTGACTTGCAACACTATCTTCAAGTTCAGGGTCGGTATCGGTGAATGAAATGATTTGTTTGCATTTCTGTTCAAATCGTTTTTGATATTTAACAGGTTCAATGGCTGAAATCCCATTTGGATCACTTCGTTTAAACTAATCATACATTAGCTCAAAGTCCACACGAATTATAATTAGTACTGTTGTCTTCATAAAGCGTTCAAGTTTCTTGTCAAAATTCCACGTTTGAAGAATATCGATGATACCCAAACAATAGTAGCCTGGACCTGTGATGGTATCACACACGTGTAATGAAGAGCTTGATTCTATGAAAATATTAGCCATAGTTTACGCGCGAGAGCTTACCAGAATTATTCAAGCCAACGTTTACATCGACTTTATACTCCACATCAACGACTCCAATCAATAAGGAATAATCCATGATACCCAAAGAGCAAAGAAAGCGAGAGTCTGATTGCAACTGCTCAAAGAGTGTTTTACCTAAAAGTTGATTGTAATTAAGTTATGAAGAGCAAACTCTACCAGCATAATTTCCAATGTGAAGACGAGTACGTAAATCATCATCTTTGAGTACAACATTGGGTTCATGTGGTCCGGCCATGTTAGGACATTGCTAATACAGTATGAAGCTTAAAACCTAAATACAATATTGATACCTGTTGCTTTTTGACAATTGAGGTATAGTAAAATTGCATCGAGCAATATCGGCACTTGGTCTTCGTCCCTTCCCGAGGATTTTGATAACTTCGATTAACCCAACTGCCCTTGATATCATACCGATGATGAATATCTTGGTTGGAAGAAGAGAAAAGGTTTTCCATGACGACAAAATAAAAGTCATTGCCATACAAAGTAATGCGAAAGCAGCCGTAAAAGCGAGTGAGGACACTCTTTGCATTGTTTTCAAGGTACTCGACATAATCCGGGGCAATTTTAATCAAAAATCTTGCTTCACTTTTGACCATACTCTTGACAATAAATTTCATATCTTTGCTAAAAAAGAGAAATGCACCACTTGCACCTTCACTGATACTAGGTTTTGTGGCTTCTTCAAACGACTTCATGAATTGAGCTGAAGTCACTCCAAAATGACGACGTAAAGCAGCAAATGTTCCCTAATATACAACACTGAGATCTGTCTATTAACTGCAAACGCACCGGTCGATATGAAGTAAATTTGACGTGGGATAAAGTATGTTTATCATGGGTCTTTCTTCTTGGTTCTGGTGATGGCAGGGCTGTTGGTGCTGCTGGTAAGTTGCTTGTCACAATGGACAATCGAAGGTCAGTTGATGGATCTTCTCGACTTCCTTGAGCTGCTAATGTAGCTTTACGACCTGTGAGTTTGTGCTCTAAATCGGCTTCTTCAATGGCCCGAGTCATGCCCTTGACAGTGTATTCAAGTAAATCCTGTTGCAATGACGTATTGAGTTGGGCACTGACATTGATATCAATGGACGCTTGAGAGAACTGAAGCCAAGTGGGGACAACCTTATCTGCAGAATTGATCATAAACCAAAGGAAATAAGTGACAATGCCACGACCAGCCACCACATAGCAATAAAATTTAAAAAGCGGTGAGTTTCGAAGTTCATCAGGTTTAGCATTGGCATTGAATGAAATAGCATAAAATGAAAAAGTAATGGTCCAGTATACTGTCCAACTAATGATACTCAAAGCACCATCACGAAGCATCCCTAATGTTTTTATGAATACGACTAAAATAATAAAAATATTCTACCTTTTCGAGTTTCCATGGTTTTGGTAATACCATGACGAAGTCGTTTAAGAGCACTGATAAGAACATAAAATGCAAAGAGGTAAA